>MJUU01056300.1:272340-298011 GCA_002080025.1 Modiolus philippinarum
GAGTGCGCCATGACTGAAATGTATAGAGAGCATACATCTCTCACACAGGGGGAATCCACAATGCAGGAGAAGTGCGCCATGACTGAAATGTATAGAGCGCATACATCTCTCACACAGGGGGAATCCACATTGCAGGAGAAGTGCGCCATAACTGAAATGTATAGAGAGCATACATCTCTCACACAGGGGGAATCCACATTGCAGGAGAAGTGCGCCATAACTGAAATGTATAGAGGGCATACATCTCTCACGCAGGGGCAATCCACATTGCAGGAGAAGTGCGCCATAACTGAAATGTATAGAAAGCATACATCTCTCACACAGGGGGAATCCACATTGCAGGAGAAGTGCGCCATAACTGAAATGTATAGAGAGCATACATCTCTCACACATTGCAGGAGGGAACACTAGTCAGTTTATTTGTTGACGATCCCACATCTATGGGTAATTAGTAATATGGATGTAGCATTGTTCCACTTCTAGCAATGAATTCCAAACCGGTGCTAGGGGCCGTCTTGAACCTACTATTATGTACGCTATGGTTCGTGTTTAATGTATTTTGTTTTCATTTCAATTATTTTATTGATAAACAAAAGGATTGGACAACTAGTCCTCTCTTAAAACAAGATAAGCATATAATAGACACAATTTTATAAAACTATATAAATAGGTCTACAATATTTACAATAAATAATTCAAATATTTTACATATTCATAATATAAATCTATTTTGATGTTTAAATAGTATAAGAAGAGAGAGAAAATAATATTTAATATAAGTACTGAATTGCAGAGCAAAAGCAAGTTATATTTTGTGTTGAATTATAAAATAATTCAGTTTTTTGTTGTATTTTGTTGCTTGTTTGTTAATGATATCATTGTCAGTGCTATGGTTCATGATTACTGTATTGTGTTCATGTTACTGTATTGTGTTGCTTGTTTGTTAACATTGTCAGAGCTATGGTTCGTGTTTACTGTATTGTGTTACTAGTTTGTTAACATTGTCAGAGCTATGGTTCGTGTTTACTGTTTTGTGTTGCTTGTTTGTTAACATTGTCAGTGCTATGGTTCGTGTTTACTGTATTGTGTTGCTTGTTTGTTAACATTGTCAGTACTTTGGTTCGTGTTTACTGTATTGTGTTGCTAGTTTGTTAACATTGTCAGTACTTTGGTTCGTGTTAACTGTATTTTATTGCTAGTTTGTTAACATTGTTAGAGCTATGGTTCGTGTTTACTGTATTTTGTTGCTAGCTTGTTAACATTGTCAGAGCTATGGTTCGTGTTAACTGTATTTTGTTGTTAGTTTACATTGTTAGTACTTTGGTTCGTGTTTACTGTATTGTGTTGCTTGTTTGTTAATATTGTCAGTGCTATGGTTCGTATTTACTGTTTTTTGTTGCTTGTTTGTTAACATTGTCAGTATTATGGTTCGTGTTTACTGTATTGTGTTGCTTGTTTGTTAACATTGTCAGAGCTATGGTTCGTATTTACTGTTTTTTGTTGCTTGTTTGTTAACATTGTCAGTATTATGGTTCGTGTTTACTGTATTGTGTTGCTAGTTTGTTAATATTGTCAGTTCTTTGGTTCGTGTTTACTGTATTTTGTTGGTTGTTTGTTAACATTGTCAGAGCTATGGTTCATGTTTACTGTATTTTGTTGCTTGTTTGTTTACATTGTCAGTACTATGGTTCGTGTTTACTGTATTTTGTTGCTTGTTTGTTAACATTGTCAGTGCTATGGTTCGTGTTTACTGTATTCCATTGCTTCTTTGTTAACATTGTCAGTATTATGGTTGGTGTTAACTGTTTTCTATTGCTCATCTGTGAACATTGCCAGTATTATGGTTCGTGTTAACTTTTATTTTGTCAAACTTTATAGTACTATAACTGGCTTTATATTGGCTGTTGAGTATTTTGTTCATATTGAAAATTCTTTTGTTTGTGTTCCATCATGTGTTGTTTTTATTTTGTTTTGTTGACATAGATAGTTATGTACTTTTCTGTTCTTTGTTTTTGCTCATGTTGACATTTCCACACAATGTGATAAATTGTCGCTTCTTTGTTTTTTATCTACTTTTTTCACTTATATCTGCATAGAAGAGACATCGAAATGGCAATCTACAGAATCTTAATTTATTGTAACTTCTGTTAGACCTTTAATTTCCGAGACTGCATGATTCAAGACTTCGTTGGCTAAATTTACCAAAACTTCAGTATTTAGTTATTTCACATTGCTGTAGTTTGTGTTATAAATAACAAAATACCGAAGTTACTGTAAATTTTGTTTCTGCATATGACCATTTCGACAACTTATGCCTCTTCAGTGCAGATAAAATCTAAACATTTGGAAGACCATAAACTCAAAGATATTTAAATACTGATAGATAACAAGTAAGCAAAAATGATCTAAATGGAAAGCCAAAATTAAGCTAAGGACAGAGCTTTGCTTGAGGAAGATACCCCTTAGATTTCAACAAAATTTACAAAAATTTAGATATTGCAAGTTTTCCAAATCGGCTTTCGGGTCTATATGAATCTAACACCGGTATGATGCCAGACAGAAAATCTCAGACACCCAAGGGTAAGATTTCAAGTACTCGGACGAAGCTTGTTGAGTCCGAGACGCTAGATATCTTACCCGAGGGTGTCTGAAATTTTTTTGTCTTGCACTCTCATTGGTGTTTGATTTATTATTTCCCCCTCAGAATCCAAAAAATAAAACAAATCACTGTCGAAACGCCATTGTTCACATCAATGCATTACTTCCCCTTTCCCGACGTCATAATGCATGGAGCACGCGTCCGGGTTCGGGGTTATTTCGGTGCCAATAATTTATGCATTTACGGAGTATTTTAGTTCAATTTTTGTCTTTCAAAGGCAATCGATATTAGATTAAATTGTATAAAATGGTATTACATTATTTTCAGAATTATCTGGCACACATAATATGTGTCAGGAGTTAAAGACACAGTTTTATATGTCAACGTTGTTGGAAAATGTGCTTATATGTCTTATATGTAAAGGAAAAACAAGAAGACAAGTGCAGTTTGAATGTCAAGCGGACACAAAAATCGCGGGAAAAAGATCGTGTAGGTGTTCTCGACCAGGCGGTAGGGCGAGACGGAAAATGGGTGGGTGAGACGGAAAAATCTCACCTAGGCATTGGTTACATAGAAAGCACTACAGGTAGGGTGAGAGAGAAAAATCGTACACCGCGAAAATAATGGATTTCCTTGTCCGAGGTGGGAGAAACAACAAACACGTTCTTTGTTTGCCTGAAATTAGTAGTGATGTAGTAAATGCTTTGGCTCATAGTGACAAAGCCTTATTCTGTACCAAACTAAATTTCATGTGGGTTATTTCAAACTGACATGGTATCGTTTTTCGAGCTGACGTTGCTTGTTTTGATCACTTTGGCATTGTATTAGTTTGTGTTAGTTATTTTTTGTGTATAAATCTGCTTCAAGAAGAACAACAATAAAAACGTTGTTTCAGTGCATTGGTTTACCATGTATTAGTCGAGACTTTGTCTCAAGTGCATTTACTCCACATCCTCTTATTGTAAAATTAATGACACCAACGTTTTATATTTATTTACCGTCCTTTGTTTTTCCAAAATTGCTAGGGTTTGTGTGATGCCCAATCTTTGCTATGTTGACATTTGTAACGTCATTGGCTGTTCTTATAGGATTTATCATAGTTTGTTTTCACCACTTTGCTGGTCTGTGTAAATAATACATGCTTTGCTGGATAACACTAAATAACTGTCGTTTGTTTTGTTCCTATTAGCTGTGCAACAGTTTGTTCTTTACAGTTCCTCTCTTTGCGTTGCTGATCTACATTGATAGCGTTGTATATGGTTATATTGCCCATTGATCATATTGGCAGTGGTGCTTTAGTTAGTGTTGAATTGTCTTTTGATTGGTAATGCTAATTTTATATAAAGAAGCTTCCTCTATCGGTGCACCTGATTTCATCCCATGGTTCTTTATTTGGCCCGTGTTGTATCTTTGTATGTGTGTATGTGTGTCTTCATTTTCCTTTTTGTGCCGTACTCATGTCTGTTTTTTTCCGATGTTGCCATTGTCCTTGGATTATTTGTTTTAGACTGATAGTTCGGTTCTCACTTACTTTAAATTAGTGTTTATCCTGTTCTTGAGTTTGCTTACATTTCAGTGCTTTATTTTTGTTATATTGCCCATTCTTTGGGTTGCCCACGTTTGTAGTGATTAAATTTTGTTAATATTGCCCGTCCTTTGTTTTTAGCCTCAGCCATACTATAGCTTGTGTTCAATCGCCCTTTGTTTTCAGTTCACATTGGCAGTGCTAGAGATAAAAAAAGGGCGGTTTCATCAAGTTGACGGGAACAAAATCGATGTATATACTAGTATTACAGGCATGACATAAAGAATGAGTTGCGAAATTTAGATGCCATAAACCGGAACATTTCTCCTTAAAATTGGGAAGTTCACCATTGGAGAGTCACTTTCTTCATCGCTTGTTGTAAAGGTTTGATTTCAGCTGTCAAGAATTATCTATAAAGAGGTACAGGACAATATTTCCGGTGGTTTCCACCTGTTTTGTTTTTTGCTCATGGACTTCTGTTCTTGACAACTTTGTTCGGTTATTTTGTTATGATCCTCATTTACTGTAATACCAAATAAGGACAATAATGTTTTGTAGTTGGTATTAGAGAAAGTGTTGTAAATTAAGTTACCAAAAATTATCACTACCCATCTCCTTTGGAATGGCTTTTGAAAATGAACTTGTAATTGTGTGTTTTATCAGCTTGCACAACACAGTTGTCATAAAGAGATTATTTTTATTTACTACAACTGGATCACAGAATATGCTATGTGACTCGGGATTCGCGGACGTCGTAACGTACCTCATTTGATCTAAAAGCAATCACTTGATAGACTTGATTGACCTGCCTTAGTTTATTTCAAATTGTTCCTTACCTCATTGTATATTGTCTGTTTGTCTTGTCAACACTGTCCGGGCTGCAGTTTGTGTTACACAAATTGTTCCTTACCTCTCTGTATGTTTGTGTTACACGAATTGTTCCTTACCTCTCTGTATATTATCTGTCTTGTCAACACTGTCAGAGCTGCAGTTTGTGTTACACAAATTGTCCCTTACCTCTCTGTAAATTGTCTGTTTGTCTTGTCATCACTGTACGTGCTAATGTTTGTGTTACACAAATTGTTCCTTACCTCTCTGTATATTGTCTGTTTGTCTTGTCAACATTGTACGTGCTTCAGTTTGTGTTACAAAAATTGTACCCTACCTTTCTGTACATGTCTGTCTGATTTGTCAACACTGTCCGTGCTTCAGTTTGTGTTACACAAATTGTTCCTGACCTCTCTTTATAGTGTCTGTTTGTCTTGTCAACACTGTCCGTGCTTCAGTTCGTGTTACACAAATTGTTCCTAACCTCTCTGTATATTGTCTGTTTATCTGGTCAACACTGTCCCTGCTTCTTTTTGTGTTACAAAAATTGTACCTTAGCTTTCTGTACATGTCTATTTGTCTTGTCAACACTGTCCGTTCTTCAGTTTGTGTTACACAAATTGTTCCTGACCTCTCTTTATCGTGTCTGTTTGTCTTGTCACCACTGTCCGTGTTGTAGTTTGTGTTACACAAATTGTTCCTTACCTCTCTGTATATTATATGTTTGTCTTGTCAACACCGTCCGTGCTGTAGTTTGTATTACACAAATTTTTCCTTACCTTCGTCTATATTGTCTGTCTTGTCACACTTTCCGTGCTTCAGTTTGTGTTACACAAATTGTTCATTACCCCTCTGTATATTGTCTGTTTGCCTTGTCAACACTGTCCGTGCTGTAGTTTGTGTTACACAAATTGTTTATTACCTCTCAGTAAATTGTCTGTCTTGTCAACACTGTCCTTGCTTCAGTTTGTGTTACACAAATTGTTCCTTACCTCTCTCTATATTATTGTCTTGTCAACACTGTCCGTGCTTCAGTTTGTGTTACACAAATTGTTCCTGACCTCTCTACATTGTTTGTTTTTATTGTCTACACTCTCCGTGTTTCAGTTTGTGTTTCACAAATTGTTCCTTACCTCTCTGTACATTGTCTGTTTGTCTTGTCAACACTGTCCATGCTTCAGTTTGTGTTACACAAATTGTTCCTTACCTCTCTGTATATTGTCTGTTTGTCTTGTCATCACTTCCCTGCTTCAATTTGTGTTATACCATCTTCTTTTGTCCGATATCATTCATTACTGAGAGACAGGCGGTCTGTTTTCATTATAATTTCTACATCTGTTAGTTGATTTGGTGTGCAACAATATGGACTTGTGACTGTATTTACCCCTATAAATTGTTTAATTGACTTGCTTTTACGCGAGACTGTTTTGTTATACTGATACACTGGCCTATTACAAACTTTCAGGTAGTTAAAATCAGTCTGATTTCACTGTTAACAGTAAATCCTTTTGATTTCAATAATTGCTTTTTCATTATCCAACTCTAAAAAAAGACAAACATGGCATTTAACAATTAAAATGTAGACGATTTATTTGACAATGAATCTGAGATTTGATGTTTATTTTCAAAAAAATATTACAACAATCGACAAATTATTAATGGAATATCTCATTACTAGAACTGCAATACAGCATCGATTGCAAATACTGACCTTTCACTAGTGTATTATTTCCATAAATTAATGTTCCTGTCTAAGATTGTATACACTTCTCATATTATCTCCTCGTGTTTATTTATGTGTAAAAGGAATTATATGATGGTATTGATAAAACAATTTTACATCAAACAAAAATAAAATATAATTAAATTTTTGATAAATTATGGATCATATATTATGATATCATTGACTCCTCGGATGTAATCGTTACAATAGAGGTATATATTTTCACAAGAAGAGCTAATATCACATCAAGTTAAGTCAATTTTAGCAGAATGGATCAGTATTTGCATAATTATTCGATAAATTTTCGCTAAATAATGCACCCTTGCAACTGATATATCAATTAACTTCGAATAGATGATCACTCAGTTAAGATTTGGGCAAAGAAAATAGTGAAGTTTTGTCAGTTTTGGTGCCTGAAACTCGGCGTTTAAGCCATTTATCATTCACATTCACCTTATACGGTATATTTATGGTCCGTTATCGTTTGTATTATATTGGTTTACGAAGAATATAAAAATAAATAAATTGTTGGAAAGATTTTTTATGAATTCAATGTACCCAATACACAATTGCAATGGTATTGTGGTGGCTTTGTTTTATATAAAACAGTGGCTTTATGATACATCGGCCATGTGACAGACAGAGCTAAGCCGGGCGACACATTCACATAAAATCAACGTTGGATATCAGGTAAATAGATGCAATGCTTAGGTTCATGAAATTCTCATCATTCCCTTTGGTTATATCTGATATGTTAATTTCACTTTTGCAGACACGTCAGTTCCTATTTAAGCGGTGTGAGATTTTTCTGTCTAACACCACCCTCGTGCATACGATGACGTCATGTACGTCATGGTGAGTCACTAAGTGATGACGGATGGTAAGGACAACATGACGGCACCGATAGACATTTTATGAACAAAAGTGAGAAAATTAATCAAACACCATTGAAATTCAAGATTTAGAAACTCAAGACACCCTCGGGTAAGATTTCAATGGTCCTCTGACTCGGCAAGCCTCGTCAGAGGAATATTGAAATCTTACCCTTGGTTGTCTGAGATTTCTTGATCTTGCCTTTTCACCGGTGTTAGATTCATATAGTCCCAAGTTATATTAGCCTCCAGAACACTTCCGCAAAAGCCATTAGACAAACGTTTCAAATGCAGTAACTTTTTCAAGTTTTCACACGAAATCAAACGGATTAAAATAAACATCTATTTGCCCTTGCTCTTTCCGATTAAGTTCAAAATCGACATTTTTTCGAGTAGTTCGGTCAAACTATTCAATACAAAAACTTAGCTGATAAAATGATTAAAAACTGCAAAGCTGATTACTGTGAAGAAGGGAAAGACATGTATGTCGAATTCCCGCCCAACTTTTGGAGAATTTGAAACCTCCGTTTAGTAATACAAGATAAAGCATGATAAACAAGTTATCGATTTTTTGAGAGCTGAAGTCTTGTTAAATATCATCCCGCTCGACAGATTATGAATCTTTGGGCTCGTTCGCTAACGCTCACTCGCCCATGTGCTTCATATTCTGGCTCGCATAATGATAAAGACTGATTACATTCGTATTTAACTCACGACTAATTCTTTTATTATTTTACCGTGCGATTGTTATAACATTAATTATTCGTTTTGATCTTTTACCACATTTAATTATGATATTATAACATTAATTATTCGTTTGATATGATAGTCAATTTAAAATATACCATTGAAATTCTACACATAAAAATAGATCTTGTTTATTTTTAACGGCCGTACGGTTTTTGGTTTTTTGGTTTTTTATTATTAAAAATTCAGGCGGTTTACCGACCATTGGCTGGATTGATAACCTTTTATGTTGGCTATACCTACTGTTTCCATGATCATACACCCATACATCGTGTTCAGTAATAAGTGATTTTTCTCTCTTGATGGTACATGATAATATGCCCGTATATTGGTTAAAACGGCTTGTCATTACTAGATATTTTTTACAACATATTAAAGAAAAAATATTGATTCTATCTAATATATCTTTATTTTGGAAGGATGAAATAAAATTTAATGAGTTATGTGGCTTTTAAGAAGTCATGTGGATCGCCATTAACTTCTTACGCATCAGTTAATCTCATATTTACGGATCTTTTCGAAATTGAACGTTTAACTTCATGATTATAATTATATCCATATGTAGAATATTTCTTTTCTGTATTTTTGTTAAATCTGATGCGAAGAAGTTATGTGTTAACCTGTTATTTGAAATTGCCGAAATTACCGATTTAATTGTTCTGTAGTTGTACTGACCACGCCAGGGTACCATTTTAATAAGTGGTCAAAGAACGTCCAACAGTGACCGATTACAAACAAAGTAATACCTTGTCAATACAATCACGCCTCTTGTCCCCTTTCCCACATCGAAATGCACTTAAGATTTGAACTAACACAATTCCTTGTAAACTTTTAAAATCGTCCGCTTACTGCAAGGATTTGCAGTCTGCTCATATTTTTTTTTTATAAAGGAGACAGTTTGAAGAAAGCCTTAAAATATTCCATTTGGTCGCTACTGTTTGATATACAGAGAACACAATATTTACATGTTTTTTTTTCTTTCAACAATCCTCTAAGTATCACGCCACATAAAGTTAAACTCCGCAAACATGGAAAAAACGAGAGCCCCAGAATCATGACCAAAGACTGTATATATATTTACAAAAGATGCGAAAGTTACAAAAATTTCAAAGATTAAAGACCTAATTATTAACATTAAAAAAAATAGAGAGTGGCGCCAAAATGAAATGCGGATATCACATAAATCAAACTTAAACGACATGGAAAAAAACCCTGAAAACTCCAGAAGGAAGACCAAAAAACACGATGTATTTGAAAAATATGCAAACATTACAAAAAAAAATACTTAAAGCACTATAATGAAGAACAGCAATAAAAGTGTTGTTCCTTAACTTGGTTTTTCCATGTATTTGTAGAGACTTTGTTTGATGTGCATTTACTCCATATCCTTCATTGTTTATTTAATGAAACCGAGAGTGACATCATGTGCTCCGGGAGACTGATATCGGTAGACTGAAATAGATATGTCTTTCGAAATACATGCTGTTGTTTTCTGACATTGTTTGTTTCAGGAGATAAGTGGTCTTTATAACCAATGAAAAATGTGGACATAATTTGAGAATGTCTGTATGGATTATTAATATTATTTAGATACTTTCACAGAAATCGAACGCTGAAAGAATCTTTCGATCAAGATCCATATATACCTTTCTTTGATGTTTGTAATTTTCTGTAAATAGTGTGCGTGTACTTCTTTTTTTTTCTTTACAAGCTAACAAACCTAGCCTGATCATATATTTGTTGTATTGTGAAATCATGCCCTTTTGTGTATTGCCATAACTGACTCATGATCCTCAGTGACCAAACCGTAATGTGTATTGTCATCACTCCTTTGTTTTGGCAAATTATTACAAAAGTCAATTAGTTTTTAAATCCAAAGCATACTTTGACTTTGCTTTAACTATATATATTTCATAAAAATGTTATCCTATCTTTAATTGAAAAATCAGAACTTTCCATAGATTTCCATAGAATTTTTGGCCACATTTAAAAAAAGCCCCCCCCCCCCCCCCGTGTTGTACACCGTTCATGCCTGACAAAAATACCAGCAGCATTAGAACAGAGATTTATAGCCACCAGGTACGAAACTTAATAACATATTAACCTCCAAAAATCACAAAGTTTGTAAAACTAATGATCTGTTGACAGAAAAGTTTGATTGATAGGTTTATTCAGCGATTCGCCTCATTTCAAACTTTGCACACAAGTAAAGATCACATTTCATAAAATGCGTAGGTTCCACTCGGTTGACACCAAAACGACACGCGACTATTCGCGCGCTGGTACGTGTCTACTTATTAAGAGTTTGTTATTGTAGAATGAAAGAACTAGTCAAATGCAAAGATCTTTGAAGGTAGTTATTATTTGTTTTGTACTCATCGTGAAATAAAATTGATGTCGAGGATTCCATTCAGAACTGTTCGTGTAATTTCCCCCATTGTCAAAATAATTAATAGTATAAGACATTTTTGTAAATGACGTGTCATTGTCAAAAGAGAGATGTGCATTGAGGATGACCGTACAATCGTATGACTGCAAGATCAGGGTTGATAATCACAATTATATAAAAACGAAAATAAAATAAAAATATGATCAATATTAAGCATCAAACCGATAATGTTTATTTTTTATAATTTTAAAGGAGTTGGATGATTACTTTTTTGGCATATCTAATACATCATCCACTTTAGAAATAAGTTAATTTGAATTGTCAAAATTCATTTAATTGAACCCGCATATGGATGCAACCTGCACATGAGCATATAATAATTGATGATGAAACACGTGAATTGAAAATAAAACAACTTATAAATTTTTATCCTGTATTTCTTTTAAAAGAGCTGTACGAGTTCGTCTGGCATATGTAAATAAATTAAATCTTTTAGAAATAAACTTAAACTGATTTGGATTGTCAAAATTCATTCAAATGAACCCGCACATTCAACCTGCAAGTGAGCATATAGCTGCCAATTAAACACGTGAGCATGCTTATGAAGACACAGTGAAGACGACCTACATTTTTTTTCATCATCCATTTTGAACTTATAGGTCGTTCAAAATGAAGTTTACAGATTTAGTCAAACAACCGTAATGACTTGAAAAAACGCAAAACATTTATATGACATCGATGATTGTAGATAATTCAGAAATACACATTTGCAGAAATGATGTATGCATTTATAGTAAATTAATATGTAGTAATGACGAACTACTGCGAATATTAAGGCCAAAGTTTCCCAAATAATATGGCATAAAGAATAGAATAAACAATTAAATGATATAGAGTAAATGCACACGATCGAGTCAAAGTCTGCTCACGTAAAACCAAGCAATGCAACAACGCTTTTATTGTAGATCTTCATCTTGAAGTCACATTACGGTACATATAAAAGGTAATGAATAGGCCAAACTCTTAAGTCCTCAGACCTTAACAAAGTTCAGTGGTAGTTATACCAGCTGCTTAGTCAGGTTAAAACGACAGAAGAAGTCGGGGCTACATCATAACTAGCAGGAATCTTGGTGCCGATCTATAACCACAAGAACAATGATATTCTCCTGAAATCTTCCAGGCCATTTTTGTTGGACACCATATTTACATTTTGGGGAAAAAATGAAAACGAAATCAACAGAAAACACATCAATACACCCATCTATTCTGTTAAATTGCCTTACTCAAAATAGTTAATGACTGTAACATCCTAAACCGGACTATTCAGTTTTATTCACACACACACACACACACACACACACACACACACACTTTTTTTAAAAGTTGCAGGTGTAATAATATAGGAATTAAGACTTTTATATAGTGGATAAATGATTGTACAAGTTTTTATGTCTGGCCTGTTTGATCCTCATATTATTTTTTACGTGGAGAAACAATATTTCTTAACCGCTTGCTTTATCGAAGTACAAATATAATCATATGTATTAGATGTGTTCTATCCAGAAAACAGATGAAACTTAAGACCCCGTTACCCAGTTTTGATACCCGAAACTGGCCATTAGAAAAATATAATGGGACACTATATTTGATAAGTTATTAACCGATGGAGATATATTCAGCATTTGTAGATATATTTAATTGACAGGATCAAAAAGGTTGAGATAACATAGACAGAAATTTACAATACCACACGCTACTAAATCTTGACGTGTCATTTAAGCCTGATCTCGGTGTTTTGTTGGACATGAAAAACATATATTTGAATAATTTTCTATTATGGCAATGTCATTTTTCTTTACAAAATGAGAGAAATTGGTCATAAATATATGACAAAATTGGTCGTCTTCCTGACCGTAATTATATACATCTTAAAAGGTATATTGAATTCTCTGTAGATAATTCAACAAGATAATCAGTTAAATAGTATTATGAATTAACGATTAAACACTTATTATACTATTCGAGCACACCCTTATTGATAGAACAAAATAGTCCTCTCGGATAACGAGGCACACTGATAATGATTTACTGACAATTGGAATAATGCCGTAAGCATCATTATGTTGAAAATGGTGACATCGTGATACGAAAACACGTCAATGCTTTGTTCCACAAACAAAAGTAGATTTGGTTTAAAATAGTAATTGGCTGAAAGACTATTCAAGTCTAAAAAAGTATAATTAAGCAAAGTGTGGTCTATTTTGTTGTGAAGGGGACTATGATTTGATATTTATTGACATACGTAATTGATATTTAATTTCATTAGGGCAGGACATTTAAGAAACTGAAAACTCAATTTTCTATAGGTAGTCCTTGGAAATTTCAATTACCTCAATATTGTATATTTGATATAGTTAAGTATGAACTTAATCTCACTAGCAAGGACTTTCCACCAAAAGTTGAAAAAATGCGTTTCTAAGAAAAAGAAAATCCAGCCACTTGAATTTCAAGAGACATTACTGTAATAATTTATGCTAAGTTTATGCAACACTAGATAACTATATTTCTACTCCAGTCATTTCAGCTTTGATCGATTTTTTGGTGAAAATGTATATCTTTGGATTTAGAAGTATATCTTCATGATCTTAATAAAATACCAATACCAGAAAATAAACGGTAATGGTTTAAATTAGGAGATAACGGTCAAATTAAAACTACTTTTAAGCTTATTTACAATAATTTGTTTCCTTTGAAAATTTCGGCAAAAGTGTTAAATTAATTGGCGGTATTTTTATGTCAACCAAATCGGGTGACTACTAAAAGATACGTCTGAAAACCAATTTTATCAATGTATATTTTATAGTCTACTACGGACAAGGTGATAATCCCATGCAAATCTCTACTGTCGCCTATTAACGTTTAAGAAAAATAAATAAATATTGAAAGTTTGTTCTTAACAAATGATAATGTTTGCCTTTGCCAAAGACCCGGACTTAGTGTGTTATAAGTTTCATGATCGTCTGTTTGTTTTTATTTATTTAAGCACACCTGTAGTACTTTTAATGTTCAGAAAAAGAGAAAAGACGAACATCCTCCCGAATAATTAGAACTTTGATGAATTAGAATTTTGAATGGGCGGGAAAGTACATTTGAAAAGATCCATTGACGGGACACGAATGGACAAACATTTCGTATAACAATTTCACTGTAGGAAGTGAAAGAAACGTGCTTAACCAAAAACAATTATGTTAATGGCTTTACATGATGAAAATGAATTGTTTACTCACAGTGAAAGGTTGGAATTATTGAGCACTGTCTGTTATGTGATAAATTTAATTATTTAATACAAGAGTGCTTTGAACGAATTGTGGTGAATTTATTTCAAAACACAATGCAAAAATGATGAAAACGATGGATATATGTTTGCCTAAAATGATAATCATTTCGAACGTAAATGAAAATTTGTGTGTTTATTTTAATTTAAATTTACATAACGGTGAAAAGGTTCAGCACACAAAATCAATTTTCACAAACATACTTATATGTGAAATGGTCGTCTGCCGCTTTTGTAGGCGGTGACCTTTACCTGGAGTACTCGCGAATAGTACACACCCTCCAGTTTCCACTTGCCAATCAGATTAAACTGTCGTTGCGGTCCACTTCTTCGTTGGAAAAATGAAAAAGAAAAATAATGGACAGGCACGCGACCGCCACACGACGATAATTTACCTTTTAAAACAGATAACGGGATTGAAATTTGTGGAAGATGGACGCGAGCAAAATTTTACAACAATATGTTTTCATCAAACCTAACAATTTTTCTATAAATGGTCATTTTGATACACCTTTACAATCATTGGAAAATGTACAAATCATTAATAAATCCGATATGACGAACGGAAAATTATCTAATAATTATCAGTTTTATCACCAACAGCAACCAGATGCAGGAAAATCAGAAGGAAAAAAGCCACGGCCTCTAGTGATGTCGAAACGGAATGCCAGAGAGAGAAGAAGAGTCAAAATGATAAATTTAGGATATGAAACATTGCGACTGCATGTACCGGGTGGAGCTGAAAACAAGAAACTGAGTAAAGTTGATACATTGAGGAGAGCTGTGGATTACATTAAATATCTCCAGACAGTCTTAAATATGGATACACCCTGCTCCCCTAAAACAGAAATCAAAATTGAAAACTGTAGCGAAGATGAATTTTCAAATCAAAGTCAGGAGACTCCCGCAATTGAAAACTCTAGTACACAGTTCAATAGAACAATTCAAACCCAGTCAATAGTGGGAGAAAATACTCATAATAACAGTGACGTTATACCATCTGCCGAGGTCATGTCGGACGAAACACAACCCGAAAATGAAATGTTTATTGATATTGCAGCATGGTTATTAAAGTCACCCAACAATTTCAAATCAAACATTAGATTAAAAGGTAAGATTTTTAGTTTTTGCTAAATAATTTAAATGAAGAATACTAGTAAAACATTCTAATGTTAAAGTCATTGACTATGTGTTAGTGTGATATAGGATGAAGTAATAACACATTTAGAGTAGAATTAGGGAAAAAAATAAAATATCTGAACTCACGTTTATGTGTTGCTTTGACCAGTAGCTGTGTGGGAATAATTTCTTGTAAAAAACGAATGGCAGCACTAAAACGACATCAAAGCATCTAGGGCAGTATACATCCGCATGCATCGAATTGTATGTAGTTTGAATACAAGAAAGATGTAAATCAAATATCAACGAGACCGTGTCCCTATCTGCACACAATTTCCATAACGAATGAACACAAGTCTCTACTAGAATAGTTTGAACAGAGAATAAAGAGCTTTTCATGTAGGAAATAGTCTTATTCGTCATCTCGCATATATCGGCATACGAATACCGAAGCAAAAAGATAGAGATGGGAAATTCTAAAATAAAGAATTCCAAAAACACTGCAATTTAGATGTAAAAAGGAGACAAAATGACACAGACAAACAAATAAAAAATTGAACAGAAATGCCATCCGAAAGATAAATATGATCTGCTCCGAGAAGCTTAGTATTATCTGATATACAGATAAAAAGATACAGCAACCAAATTTGTTGCATTTTGAATGAATTAAAAAAAAAACATGCATCAGGTACACATAAGCCATCAAAGAGCAAATATTTAACTAGGAAAATCAAGGATTTCTGACGCGAATCTGAATTTAAAGTTTTGACATCTTTGTTCAAATGTTTTGTTTTGTTGGGCAAAAGTTTTCATTTATAGGAAAATTTTGTATAGTTCATGATGATCAAAAATGGAACTTTACTTTATGTTTCTTCTTTTCTAGATAAAACCCCACCAAAAAACTAAAAACAACTAGAAAAATTGCGAGCAAATATCACTAATATATACCCCTGCTCTCCATTGAAGAAAAAAAAATGAACAAATCAAATTCTAAAATAGCTGGTGCACAATTACAATATGCACTAAACATTATTGAAAGTTTCAGTGAATTTCACCAAGTGGTCTAGGAGGAGTTGTAGATACAAAGTGTGTGCCCCAATGGCGGACGGAATAACGAACAGACGAACGAATTGACACCATGATCACCGCCTTACTAAAGGGGGTATAATAATGCCAATCATTTGCATGATCTAGTAACTATCAACAGATTTATGGAGGGCATCTAATTACATTTGTGATGTTTTTGACCCATTTACTCTGAGTGCATTTGTGAATTGCAAAACTGTTGCAAGTATATGTATACACTTTTCTCTGATAACAGGTTTAGATTGGAACAAAACTCTGCCGAAATTCCTGCATATAAATAGAGCAACGCATTTTTTATGGGAAAAAAAATCATTAAATATCCTAGCCCGTGAATAGATGTATCATATTCAAAAATAATGCCACCTTTACTTTTCCATAATAACTGCTAGCTACAAGTAACTACATGTATCTATTAAATACATGTCATATAATACAAGATACAATAAACACCGAGCCATATTAATATCTGCTATTGATTTTGGTCTTATACTTCTGTAATTAGCTGGAGATTAATGACGGAATATAGTATTTGATATGGAATTACAGGAAACTGTGACATGTAATGATGCTCTGCTATAATTTCTCTTTTGTACTTTCCTAGGATTATTTCAACTGCTGATTTTGTTCTTTGTTGATCGATTTTACTAATCACACATTAATTATATCTTGTCTGCAGAACGGAAAAGTGATTCCTGGCGCTGTTAGATAAGTCATGATTAAAAATAAAGGCCTCGTAGCAAAAAGCAGAGGAACTAGCAATTAAATAATACAGAAATACAATGCAAACGGCCTGGGAAAATGAAAGTATTGAGAAGCTATAATTGTGGGTCCAGTTGTTCTTCATCTTGAAGTTATCATGAATTGTCTCTGACATCCAACAGTAAGATGCGTCTAGTACTAGATATCCTTTAAAAGACAATTGCAGATACGAGCCCGATCAACTATCGTTTCTCAAACAGTCGGCCATGATTTAACAGTTACCTATTTTAGTTTTATTTAATATATATAGAATTTTTAATCATTTGCTCTCACAAATTATATAAATGAGAATTTCGACAATTTACGCCTCCACAGCATAATTTCATAATTAGTTTGGTTGCACGGACTAATATTATGTTCGTATTTATCACTTTGAGCAGAGACATATGTCTCTGCTTTGAGGAAAGATACATTTTCTCCTTTTACCATAATTCCTGTATGAAATATTAAGAGTTTGTGATGAAAGGTTCCCATACTTGGAGACAATAGACTTAATGTTTCATTTCCTGTATAACATTTCTGAAATCATTCATCTATTTATATGCATTTTACTACTATAGAGAGAATAATAAAAGCTCCGGGGGTCATATCTTTCAAACAAGGGATTTACGGATGAAGCCTGAAATTTGATGTTTTGATATTTCTAAACGTGACAATAGCCGAACTATGCTCTCCTCATTATTGTTGCTATTCAAATAAAAATCGAAGATGAAGTTCACTTGATATGCATAAAATCGCCCCAATCCACCTCAAACTATTATTAGGCCTCGTGTACCCGCGGGTCAATTCCCGGTCACCCGTAAAGCAATGTGAAGTGTCCATTCTTAGTGACAATAAGTCATCTCCTAATGACCAATAATCTGGAGTGGCTTCTTGCTGATTTTTCTAATGACTGAATGTTTGTTTGTCAAGTTTTGTGCATTCTGTCAAAATTAGTGTTTTATTTAAGTATCTGTTATTTATTCTTTAAACTTTTTTTCATTACAGATATGGGGCCAAATGATCAACAATTGTTCTCAAACTTGATGTGAAAGAAAGGTGCAGCGAATAATTTTAGTGCTTTGTGTTGGCGAAAACTGATACATTCTCAAGACATGTTGATGGACAATTAAAATTCATATCTTTGTTTATTGTGTATTGTTAGAGTCAACAACGAAAATTGACCTCAATTGTTGCTCTTGTCAACTCAACATTTTTTCATTTATTGTAATGCTCAGGGAAGATTTTATAAAAATTATCAGTAATACATAAAATATTTTTACCTTTTTCATTCATTTATACATGAAACTTGTGAACTAGTATTTATATACATAACTATAGAATATGCAGTTTGACCCAAAACGAAGTAAATTGTAAGGTCCGCGTACTTCTATATTGTTTTAATGCAGGAACGCGAGTTACGATTGAATTGACTGGTTTTAATAGCGGATATATTTTAACAAGACAAAAATAACCATCACAAGAAACACACATTTTTGATTGCAGAGAACATTCGACTCTCAGGAAGGACTGGGAGAGTCAAAAGATATAGCCAACATTGATGTAATAACTGTATTAATAACAAGGATTGCAGATTCATTACAAAAACTGATACCAAAACCATTTGTTACCTTGCACACCTTTATTTTCTTCAGATCAAAATAGAAGTTTGGAATCATCAAATTTATGTATCATCGTTATCATTATTCATTCATTTATACATTTTTATAAAAGTGCAATATTCAAGAACATTATGATCTCCAAATACATTATAAGGTGGTTAAACGTTTATATTTTTGTAGGTATATGTAATTGTTGAAATATTTTTGTACATTAATTTGTTGTTATACTGTTTGCCAAAACACGAAACAATTGCTCACCAAACGGGTTCGTTAACAGATTATATTTTAAGACTTTATTTTAAAACTTTTTATGATGATTGCTTTCAGAGAATGATAAAAAATGACAAAGTTTATATTTGTATAAAGACATTGTTATATAGGAAGTGCCTATTCTGTTCAATCAAATACTGTTAATGAGTATCCGTTTTTGTTTGTATGTATTTATCCCACCTTTATTCAATTTGTGAATCGTTAATTTGTATATATATTAATAAATTATTATATAAAATCTATTTGTTATATTTTGAAGAACAAGATAATAACGAAACCAAAATGTTGCATACATTTTAAAAGCTTGTGTCCGTGATACGCTAATGGTGAACTAGAGGAATATATTTATGTCAGTGTCACAAATGAAAACTGACATTTTCAGTTAGATTCACGTCTTCCAGGATTTGACATTACCAGTTTTGACTTTACCCTGGATTGACCCACTGACAGTGGGACGGGTGCTGTATACAGAGCAGGACATGCTTACCCTCCCGGACCACCTGATGTCGCTCTCGGTTTTTATGGGAGTTCACACTGTCAGTGCTTTAGTTTTTTGTGTTGTCCTGTTAAATTTTAGTTTTGTCTTCGTCAGTGATAGTGATGTTTGTGGTACCGATTTGTCCCTGTCCATGTTTGACTACTAAAGTGATTACAAAAGCTTTTCAAAATTTCACCTTGGTACTGTTTGAGGGTTAGAGAAGTTACATGTACCATGGTTCTTAATTGGTTTTGTCTCCGGGTTAGAAAATGACAGTAACCTAACAGATTCTTCAAAACATATGCCTCACTGACCTTGTGACGGGTGCCGTATACAGAGCAGGACACGCTTACCCTTCCGGAGCACCTGATGTCACTCTGTTTTTTTTGAGAGTTCACACTGTTAGTGTTTTAGTTTTTTGTGTTGTATATGTAGTGGTTGTGTGTTTTGTGGGCATGTAGTGTCTGCAGTCTTCCGTCTTCTGGTGTTCTTGATTTTGCCTTGTCTCTGGACTTTGATTTATGTAATCTTGTGCTTTGTTCCTTCGGTATTCTACTGCCGTTGATTTATGATGTCAGGGACAGATGAACTAGGTTAAAACAAGATGACCACCGAGAATTTTCGCCTCGTAGCAAGGATGATTGCCCAAATTACAAAAGTCATTTTCTATTTCTTTGAGTTTTGTTGAAAACTGAGGAGTATCTCCATCATCCTTAGCTGATTTGGTTTTCCATTTAGATCATATTAGACTATATTGGTTACGTGTTTTCTTTGTTTTAAACATCTTTGAAGTGATTGTCTTCCAAATAATTAGATTTTATCTGCACTGAAGAGACATACTAGTAAGTTATCGAAATGGCCAAATGAAGAAACTAAATTTGTTTTGTATCCAGCACAAGTTGTGGGATATTGTTTGTCCGAAAGTACAGGTTGTCCATGAGGTTGTTGTGTTTCCTGCACACTCATGTTCCTGATATATGATGCACTATTTTTGACGAAGTTTCATTGAAATCCACAAACCGGTCTCAGAAATAACTAAATACCGAAGTTGCTGTGAATTTATTTTCTGCATATGCGCATTTCGACAACTTATGTCTCTTCAGTGCAGATAAAATCTAAACGTTTGGAAGACCATAAAATCAAATATGTTAAAACAACTGATAGAGAACAAATACCCAATGATGATGGATTTAAGAGGTCATTTAAAACAATATCTTTAGAATCTAATTATGTCTTTCTTCACGCCAATCATCAGAGAGTGTTCTCTTTTTAGGTATAGTCTCAAGCCATTAAGAAGATGTTGCTTTGACGATTAACAGACAACATAAATTATCCTTAGTATCCTTAGTCGAGTTATCTTTCTTTGATGATATTTTTTTTCGGGTTAGAGCATAAAATATCCTTAGTCGAGTTATCTTTCTTTGATTATATTTTTTCGGACTGATGATTAACAGACAACATAAGATATCCTTAGTCGAGGTATCTTTCTTTGATTATATTTTTTTCGGGCTAGGATGATTAACAGACAATATGAAATATCCTAGTCGAGTTATCTTTCTTTGATTACATTTTTTTCGGGCTTATCCTAAGAAGGCATTCTAGCATTGTGTGAAGTTTCATTTAAATCGAACAAGCCATATATATAGAAGGCTGGTACTAAAAAGAATGACTTCAGGCAGAAGACATAACATCTTGTGAAATGTGTTCTGCGATCGAATTTTCAGCCACTGTAGGTGTTTCCTGTGATTTTTTTTTATCAAAATAGTTACTACTGGATTATGCTGTAATGAAACTTTTTTCTTTCATGTAGCGTACTACCTTATGAGAAAGCCTATTAGAAATCCAACAAATTATAAATGGGGAGATGCAGCTATAAACTCACATAAATAACAAACCTTCAGAAGTTCAATTTCTTCCTGTGATTTCCACATATCGTAGCGTAGTTTTTGGTAAAATACAGCTATACATCACAAGCGTTGTTCCATTGCTATGTTTTACCATGTATTTGTAGAGACTTTGTCTCATGTGCAATTACTCCATATCACATAGTATAGGATATATCTATTGGTAAAGCTTCAACGAAATAAAACAAACCATATAAGACTAGATGCGTCTACAAAGTCATAAAACGGTAAACTAAAGTTCGTTCACCTCCCATTGGTGATGCCAGACTTAAGTTTCTTCTTCATGCACATGTAGGTTTTACTTCATATAATTTCATTGTAGATTTAAGACTGGATTTTATAAAGTCATTCTTTGTCGTGTGTTGTTCATGTGTTTTTCACTTTTTACACCTCTAGTAGCCTCAAAGCATTTTAAGCACGTCACATTAGAATAGTTTTTTCATGCATATTTTCAGCTGACGTACTTTCTTCGGGTTAAGTTTCTTTGAATTCCTACAAACAATAAAGGAGAAGTTAAATGATGAACAGGCAAACAGATGATATGAAACTTAGACGAGCGCATATGATTATTATATATTGAGTGTTTGTATTCACTTTTTAGTCGGAACTACTTTATGCTTATACTATACTTGAGCCAATTATCTCCCTTTGATTATATTGGTTTGTGATGTACAACTTCAGATTGTGTATTACCGCTGGTTAAAGTGTGATGTACAACTTCAGATTGTGTATTACCGCTGGGTAAAGCTTCTTTGAAATCCAAAAACAGCACAGGAGACATCCTGTAAAAATGATGGAATGATAAAAATGATGCGAAATAACCTAGTATGTTCAATCCAAATGTTCAAAGTATGTTTAACCCACCATTTTATTTATAAAATGCCCGTTCCAAGTCGGGAATATGACGGCTTGCCAAAAATGTTCTGTGTCGGATTGTGTTCCCCTGATTCAGTCGAATGTTATACGGATTTTCCTTACTGGTCTCTTCCTTTGATCGATTCTGACTTTTGTTGTCACTTTCATCTCTCAACTTAATTTTGTCGAACCGCAATTTTATGCCTTAATGCAAAGCTCAGATGAGTGATATTTTTTTGTTTTTTTCCACTTTAAAAAAGGGAAGAGTTGTGCTTACAGAAATATTGGACATACTGACATATCCTTTCATTGTTTATTTTAGACAGACAGGATGATTAACACAAATTCACTAACCTTACTGATTTGTATTTATAGTGTTATTAAATGGGTATTTTCATATTAATCCGGTATAATGTCCAAGTACAGCCGTATTGGGTTGAGGTCACCTGTATTGGCCCGAGGCGAAGCCGAGGGCCATTACAGGTGATCGAAACCCAATACGACTGTACTTGGACATTATAGAGAATTAATATGAAAATACCCATTTTATGACACCTTTATTAACTGATGACTTAAAATTCCAGGCATTATCTCAATCAATCTTAATTACAGGATGCAAATTTCGATATTACAAAGTCAAGGCAATATATAAAAGATTTCTATTGAATTTTCAACTTGTAGTAGAAAAAAATATTGAACTATCATGTCGTTTACAAATCCCCTTGATCTGGTGTGGTGTCAGTCGTACAAGCTGAAACGGGATGCGGCTGACGAGTACTATTTTTCTGCTGACAAGTACTACATAACTGTATAGCACAGTGTAATATTTGGAACGTTCTTCTGGGTTGTGCTGTGTCCATGTTTTATTCTCACTCTCAGTAATACAACGTAAATCAATAGACAAAAGGAAAAAACTTAACATATTCGAGAAAGACACAGAAAACAGAGTGTAACTAAACCAATATGGCCGATTCATTTATACAGGGCATTTGCCCTGTATTAATTTTAATACAGGGCATCTGCCCTGTAAAAATTTCTATACAGGGCATTTGCCCTGTATAAATTCTATGTGCCAAAAACTTCCGGTTATATTAAATGGGCAAATTACACTGTATTTTGAGCCATCAGTTAATAAAAGGAAGTAAAAGTTTGATAGAAGGTGATCATGCTTGGGTTTTATATAAGAGCAAATCAATCTGATGTTCTGTTCTGACATAAATTATATCGCTTTATGTCACAACACGTTCTGTCCCTCAACAGTACTGACAAAAATTGATTTAATTTACTGCCCCCTTTTCAAAAAAGTAAAGCAGAATCGAACCGTCAATCAAAAGAACGAACAATCCATGGACAAAGGCAAAATCAGACACACTAAGAAACAAGGACACCACTTGAGTACGGTACAAAAAAGAAAAATGAAGACACACATACAGATGAACAACACTGACCCAATAAAAAACCATGGGCGAGATCAGGTGTACCGGTACAGTTTTTTACGAAAGGATATGGAGTAAATGAACATGAGACCATAACAAATATGTTAACTCCAGACACCCGCCGTGTTGAACATGTCAACTCCGGTGGTAAAGTCGAATCCGATAAAGGAAAAACAAACTGTAGTTGAAGAGGGAAAGATCTTTTGTCATCTTGGAAACAGATAACCCATAGCGATCCACAAGATCGTGATGCCGACCGTAAAACTTCTGTAGTGATGACTTTAAGCTTTTTGTAACGTACCATTGCTTAAGTAGTCTATTTGTAAGCAACTGAGCTCTATTAAGAAAGTGCCTATAACGACCACAAGCCCTTGAGTAGCGAATGAGTTGTGAGATGTAAACTCCATATGCTGGTGCTTTTGGAATATTGCTACCAAGAAAAGGGAAGTTGACTATTGGAAAAGTGAAGTCATCGCGTTTGTCATACAGGCTAGTTTGAAATGTACCTCTGTTGTCAATTTCAAGATGAAGGTCAAGGAACGAAGCCGATGTGGAAGTATCTGTTGTATCCTTAATTTCAAGCTCTTTTGGATAAATAAGATGAAGAAAATCACCAAACCGAGGGTTGTTTAATGATAAAATATCATCTATATATCGGAAGCTGAAATTAAAGGACTGGGCCAGTTTTTTTTGTCATTATTTTGAAGAAGCCCTTCAATGAATTCAGCTTCATAAGAGAGGAGAAACAGATCGGCTAAAAGAGGTGCACAGTTTGTGCCTATTGGAATTCCAATGCTCTGTTGAAAAATAAGTCCTCCGAACTGGACAAATATATTGTCGATCAAAAACTCTAACATTTTTATCACTTCTTTCTCTGTGTATTTTTTCTGAGATTCTGAGTCGTATTTTACAAAGTATGCTCGATCTCTGCCTATGACAATGTACTTATTATCTTCGTTCGCCGTTCTTACGGAAGAAACAGATTTCAGTTGTTCATGAGGAATGGTAGTATAAAGTATGGAGAAGTTAAATGCTCTAATGCAGTTGCAATGCAATAATCATCTAGATTTCAGGATGTCAAGCAGATCTTTAGAGTTTTTTAATATCCACATTTCATTTACACCACTTCTTGAAAAGCTAGTATCACAGTTTTTTTTTGAAGACCCTCTTTTACGGCTGTCAAGATGGAGGTTAAAAGCTTAGAAAGAGGTTTTGTGGAACATTTTGCAGATCCAGAGATGTACCGTTGTTTGTATGAGCATTTACGTAACTTTGGTAACCAGTACAAGGAAGGGAGATCGGTGTCTTCATCTTTGGTCGAAATTCCAAAGGAAAGCAAAACAGATTCATGGTTCTGTAATATCTCCTCCTTAGACAGATCAGTGGCTGTGTAGGTTGGATTGCCCTGGGAGTTACCAATGAATAGTTCTTTCTTTAAACATTCAATGTAATGAATGATGTTATTAGGGGCCTTATTTGCCGGAACAACAACATATTTGTCATGAATGGAGGACAAGTATCTGGCAACAACGGCATTTTGGAAAATGGACGATGCTTTAGTTCTCGTTGACCCTCGTAGCTGACTAATTCTTTTAAGAATCATGGATCTCACACTCCGAATGAGAATCAAGATCTTCATCTTGTTCACGTTTAATCAATTAGCTGGCGTAGTCCTCTACAGCATCCACAAGGAGTTTAAAATTTCGCTCCCAGTTGATGGATCGTGGTTCACGGAATTTGGGTCCCTTTGCAAGGATATCACGGAGAGACGGGTTTTCGATGATGTTCATGTATCCCGTTATGACGTGACCACAGGGATCATATCTGTAAGGTGAATTTGAACATGAACAATCGGACGGTTTAGACTTGAGGTCGTCGGTGGTAAGGCTCTGCAATACACGTTTATGGTTGAAAATTTTAGATGCTATCGGTGAAGTATAGGTATATGAGATGATTGGAATTGATGTGTCCTAAAAATATGAAGGTATTTTGTTTTTTTACATTTTTGTGAAGCAGTATATTGACAAGGTTGATGGCATCCAAACCCTTATTAGCAAACTTTATTGATAGAAACGAACTTATTTAAAGAGGAGAAAAAAATGGAGCGACGAGGATCTTCACTGCCGATAAGGTGGTTCATAGAACA
>MJUU01056302.1:0-31325 GCA_002080025.1 Modiolus philippinarum
ATTGTTCGATGTGTACGAACGGGTTCAAAGTCTTCTGAAAAGACACTCTAATCGTCACTATCGATTGGCATTATGAAAACTACTCACATGCACAGTACATTAAACATATATACATATACACAAGCACATAACACAAACATATATACATAGGCAGGAATTTCTACAGGTGTGTTACCCATTCCACATTGTGCCATTTCGTAAGTAACTTGGAATAAAGAATCCTTTTGACAGTTCAGTATACAATACTAAAGTGCCATTTCGTAAGTAACTTGGAATAAAGAATATTGAGAGTGATACTTGCATTATTGGCAAGCAAACAGAACCTAATCAAACAATATAAAACTATATACGATTATTATTAAGGTTAAAGGCCCCTTTTTCAGTTCAATGTTAAACCTATGGAAATTTTATGTAAAACCCCCAGCCATAACGGCTTGTTGGTTCTTCACCAAACTTTGTTTGCAGATACCTGTTTCATTTATGCATACAAAGCTACCATTCGTTGCAAGTTTTATCAACAAATGAATGAGTTATTTATGATAATCAATATAAAAAACGGCAAATCATTCGAGCAGACTGCATTTTTGTCCCAGAAAACATCCAACTACCACAAATTTTTCAAGATTTTTTCTGCAAAATCACTAAATTTGTTGATACTGGCATAAAATAATGGTAGCTTTGCATGGGCAATTGTCTCAATAATTTGCAGATACATTTTTGGAATAAACCAACAAGCCGTTAAGGCTGGGGGTTTTACACAAAATTTCCATAGGTTTAACACTGAACTGAAAAAGGGGCCTTTAACCTTAAATTGTGAAATAAGTATAGTTTATGAAAGTATATTTGCAAAAAATGTAAAAATCTGTACAAAAACACTTTTGCTCATGATTATGTAGCAAATAATTATTTCTAATAAATAGATAGCAGGGAATTTCTCTAAAACTCAGGAGAGAAAAGTAAACCAAAGAAGATTTGAAAGCAGAATTTAAAGGGAAATAACCCATAACCATATGGCATTGAAAAAAATTTTTTTTTGGTGAAAAAAGTCAATAACTACAACACAGGCAGTTGGATTTTCTTCAAAATTTCAGAGTATGTAGATCTTAATATGCTGAACATTTTTAAAATTTACACTTTACCTCTATCTGTTACAGGTGAAGTGTAAATTTGAAAAATGCATAAATTTTGAAAATTTTACGGAAAAAGGGCTATAACTCTAAGACGGTTTTTCCGATTTTCTTCAAAATTGCAGGGCAGATAGATCTCGTCATTCTGAACAATTCTACTCCATGTCAGATTTTTGATATCTGCAACGGTTTTGAAGTTATTTGCCAAAACAGCATTTTACCCCTATGTTCTATTTTTAGTAACAGCGGCCATGTTGTTCGGTCCTCGGACTAACCGAACATATTTTTTAAACTACATACCCTGGTGATGACCCAGGCCAAGTTTGGATTAAATTGGCCCAGTGGTTTCAGAGGAGAAGATTTTTGAAGAAAAGTTTACGACGGACGGACGGACGACGGACGCCAAGTGATGGCATAAGCTCACCCTGGCATAGCCAGGTGAGCTAAAAATCTGGAATCAGAGTTCGGACAAGGGACTAATTTTTTAATGATCGTACAAGCCGGAATTTTATTGGAAGCATTGATTAACAAGACGGTCTTGGAGATAACTCTGTATTATGAGAAATTATGTATAATTTGTGCTAGCTCTCGCGTAACGAATACACTACATATGTAGGAGAAGCTGGAATATTACACACACTTAAAACTGAGTTGTGTAAGTCAATGTAACCTAATCTTTATCAGTGCATCTACTAATAAAATGTAATTCCACTACAGTTGTTATGACTTGAACAAATCTTTTAACACGAATCACTGATGCATTTACTCTTTGTAAAGGCACCCCATTTTTTATCAGAAGCCTTGCTCCGATTTTTTTATCGTTCTTTACATTTATCTCTTGACATCAAACAATAAAATGTAAGTGTCTATCTAGTTAATGTATATCCTTTCTGTCTGCTCTCAGAAATTATGTTTTGCCATTAATAAATTAATTAAGTTACTAGCATATTAAAATCAGAAAACATCAAATAATGCAAAAAAACTGCATTTAGAAAAGCAGAAGACTTCACATTCACCTATATAAAAGTGTACGAATACAAGAATGATTATTGAAATGCAGTGAATTGCATAGGTGTCTGTAAATATCAATTGTATTTGTACAAAGCTTAGGAACAAATTGACCTGCGAGCCTTTGGCGAGTACAAATATATTTAATGGCTTAAGACACTAATTTTTTATTGTTTTTATCCTGCAATACATACAGTGTTAAAAACAATTTCATTGGGGTAATAACAAAATTACCGAACAGAGTGGTCAAGAGCCAGTGTCCATGACAAAAAAGGTAGAAACCACCTGAAAAATTGTTGACCGCAATGGTCTTGACTTGGTACAGGCATTTCAAAAGAAATGGCGGGTTAAACCGGTTAGCCAAATCTCCCCTTCCATTGTTGTGGTGTCCGGTAGCAACTCAACAGCAATTGCTATTGAAAGGACGTAGACAGTTAAAAGAAATGATCATCCCAGTGTCAAGTAAAGAAAGAACCTTGAATCAGAGTTCGGACCGAAACTTCAAATTTGGTAAATATAATCTAAAAATGAATGTTTTGGGGATTTCTGTCTGTCCGTATGTGGGCGTGGCTTTAATCGATATCTTGTATAGTATACCAGATACAGCTGTGCAGAATACAGCAAGGAAACATGTGTAAAACTTTATCTGTATTGTATAAGCTACCATGTCAGGATAAAATGTTGTAGCAAACGACAACAATACATAATATTGGTTCTCGTTTTCAAAACTGTAACGATATCATTATGATAAAGTGTGCATCTCCATATTGTTATAAATGAAAGGCCTGTCAGATTCAGGAAGCATCAGCCAAACAAATGCAAAGTTGCATTCATGTATTTAGACTTGTCATGAATTGACCTTGAAATATTACCGGTTATTACCTGAGCCTCAATCCAGACTGCCTTTTCTTTTGAAAAGTAGTAACAGTGCCCATGAAAATGGATCCACTCATTTTTGCAAGGAACTGAAAAAAATGATAATCGAATGAGCACAAAACATTTTCTAATTCAAATGAACTGAAAATACATATTACAATAAGAACAAAATTATAATGAACCAAAAACATCCGTACGTTTAATCCTTTAAAAAATGCAACACGATGAAATTGTGGTTTTTCTTTATGCCGAAAAATAGGTTTTCTGTTTCTCTTTGTTGAAGGCCTCATGGTGACTTCAAGATGAAGAACAACAATCAAAGCGTTGTTCCATTTGCTTAATCTTACCACGTATTATAGGGATTTTCTCCCATGTACATTTACTCCATATCCCTTGATTTGTTTATTTCTGTCCAGAATAAAAAGGCATTTCCTGCCTCTAGAATTGACTTCTACTTATTATTAAGTACAATATATGTAATGTCCATAATCTTCAGTTAACAAGGAAACTTGATAATCTACCTCAGATTCGGAGAAATTTAGGCAAGCACAGAAGCAAAACAAATGAACGAATAAAAGGTCTACTGTCAAAACCCAAACTGAATCAGAAATGGAGATAAGAGTACGAGGTACCTTACCTACTGTGGGCCTTGCTGTGCTTTTTGGTTCGAAGTTATGACAAAGAAAAGAGATTAAACGAATATATTTCATATGAGTAAAAGGGAAAACCAATTAATATATGTATCAATATAATTCAATTAAAGTAAACTGTTTTTTTTGTTTGTTTTTTTTTTTGGACAAATACTTTAACGGGGTCGACCACGAAATTATGTCATAATAACATCATTATTCCTAACACTTCAGACTTCCTCTTTTAATTTGAAGGATATGCAGAAATAATTTACCTTCTCTCCAGTACATCCACCAACCTATTTCTTCTGTGTGTGTATAATCACCATGATAATGAAGGACGCATAGCTTGTGAGTTTTGTCATAATTTACTCCAATGCAAACGTCGTGTCCTTCGCATATGGCAACACATTGAATTTTACTCTTGGCTTTGTGTACTTCCATTATTTTAGCTGTTATTCGAATATCTGTAAAACCATTGAAGGATTTACTCTTTGTTCCTGCGCGACAAAAATTAACTAAAATTAATAGTAAAAAGATAACCAAACACCAGGACATCATGGTTTGTTTTGAGCAAGATACCCAGGGAAAATTATTTTTATGTTATTCATCTGTTAGTTGTACAGGTATTATAATAACAATAAGATGCCAAGAAATAAAAATCAGATTCATAATTCATCACTGTCAATGTAATTGGAGCTGAAAAACATACATGTGACATGTGTTCTTAAAACCTCGGATGGGCTAATGAAAAAGCAATAATTTTGAATTGTATCATAGGCTTTCTGCAACGAAAAAGTCTATGTTCCCATACAGACATTTAAACAAGGCACCATGGTTCTATGTGAGTAAAATTCCTGACGTTGTTGGTTTTATACGTCACTAAATGACAATCAGATCTTAAGTTAAAACTTTAAAAAAAAACAATGTTATAATACGATATAACTGTCTATAAATTCGTAACATTTGTATGTTTTTTTTTCAACAAGAAATATGATTTACAGTTGATATAGGGCTTCACTAGAGGCTTACTTAAATCTGCATCGCTCAACTGATAATTGGTTTTATTCATCTTCACCAGAGAAGTATCCAATGATTATTCATATTTATCATTTTGGACGTGATAGGAACAGAGGATAAAAACAACAAAGTTTGAAGGGGACTTCCAAAAGATTAGTACTGTCATATTTGGTTACAACCGTTCATGTGCATCCAAATGAGAAGATTTTTTCATGCATTGCCCATGGATGCCCTAGCGGCAATCTTGGATGATTTATGCACACAAAAATCACAAACTTTGCGCGAGAGCAGCCAAATACTAGTATGATCAAATTTTGTTAACATTGTTCAAATAGTTTCAGAGAGAAACAGGATCCTACGTTAAACTTTGTACCCCACTTGCGGCAATCCTGCACGAGGTATGAACATAAAAATCACGAACCTTGAACCGAATAACCAAAGGAGTACTATTTTCAAAATCTCGAACAAAATTGTTTCAGCTTTTTCTTAGGAGAAGATATTTGAATGCATTTCCCGCTTGGGCCCATTGTTTCACGATGTAACCTGGTGGCCTCCATATTTGAAGAGATGCAAATCTGCCAGACATACGTAAAAATTGTAGTCCTTGATAAGCTGAATGATTTTGCCATTGAAATTTAACCTAGTTCTAAAGTCAAAACATACAAACACCGCAATTGTTTGCGCCTGTCCCATGTCAGGAATATATTAGTCATTGGCTTGTCCTTGTCTTCCTATAAAAATTTTAGTTTCTTGATATTCGGGTTATTGGATGTGGTTTGTTTCCATTGATTTATTCACTTTTTACTTTTTTGAAGCCATTTAGGGCTTGCTATATGGTGTGAGGTTCCTCACTGTATTGAAGACCGTACGGTGACCCCTATATGCTTTGTTTTGGGTCGTTTTAACCTGGGGATGGGATGTTGTCTCATTGACATTACCCCATTTCTCTTCTTTTTCATATTGTAAAATTCAAAGAAAAAAGGCATAGACTTCGATATGGGTCTTCAAGCACATCTTCCAACTTGTACTATATGCAGATCTTGCAAAACTAAATATTTGTCATTAAAGTATATCTTTTCAAAAATGGAGCGAAAAGTAACCCAAAAAAAAAAGAAAATTTCGCATAAAAAGGGGAATAAATCTAAGACAGAATTTCAGATTCCCCTCAAATTGTAGGGTACGCAGATCTTATCATTATGGCGAGGCGAAATTTTCACCCTTTAAGTTTTTTTTTTTAATATCTGTAATTGTTTTTGAATTATTTGCAAAATAAAATCAACAAAAAAACAATTTACACCTGTGTTCTGTTTTCAGTTGTAGCAGCCATGTAGTGCAATTGATGGATTTGAAAATCTCAGACTTGAAAGTACATACCCTGGTGATGATTCGTACAAAGTTTGGTTTATATTTGCCCAGCAGTTTCTGAGGAGAAGATTTCTGAATCAAATTTAAGGGAATGAACATCAATGCTTGCAGCTTCAGTAAAGAAATTGATATTTTGCGCTATGAAACTTGTTCAATTCAAACCAATTTATTCACAATGGGGTTTATCAAGGAAGCAAAAAAAATCTAAGGTATAACAATAATATAAAAAGAAACTAGAAAAACTAGCAAAGCTCACTAATATATACCCCCCGCTCTTCACTTATTTCAGAGACGAAAAATTAATTAAATCAAATTCTGAAATACAGTCAAACTTTGATAGCTCGAAAACCCATGGAACCGATGAAAACCGTTTGAATTTTAGTGGTGTTTGAGCTATGGAGGTCAAACTCTGTTTAAACTTGAACAAAGGGACCAGAAAAACGGCTCAAGATATCAATGGTGTTCGAGCCATTGCAGTTCTGGTCATGAAAGTGCAAATGTAGGAGGTGCACATGTACATTATGTCACAAAGACTATGTTAAACTTTCATGAAAATCTAGTAAGTGGTTCAGGGGGATAGCGGATAAGAGATGTAATGGCCTAATGAAACCCCAAAAATTAATCAAATCATATTCTTAGATAGAAAGTGCACATCTACATTATCTACATACATGTCACAAAGACTGTATTAAAGTTTCATGAAAATCTCTTCAGTGGTTCAGAAGGAGCAGTGGATGAGAGATGTGTACCCACTTGTAATGTAATGAGCAAGTCCATATCTTGCGATTGGAAACCCCAAAAATCAATCAGTTCAAAATTGTGAAGTAGGAGTTGCACATCTTCGTTATGTCAAAAAACCGTGTTAATGTTTCGTGAAAAACTATTCAGTGGTTCAGGAGGAGTAGCGGATAACAGATGGGTACTCACTTGTAATGTAATGGCCAAGTCTATGTGCTACTATGGGAAACCCCAAAAATCAATCAAATCAAATTCTGATATAGAAAGTGCACATCTACTATATGTGACAAAGACTGTGTTAATGTTCCATGAAAATCTATTCAGTGGTTCAGGAGGAGTATTGGATAAGAGATAGGTACCCACTTGTAATGTATGGGAACCCCAAACAGCAATGAAATCAAATTCTGAAATAAGATGTGCACATTGACATTATGTCAGAAAGACTGTGTTAAAGTTTCATGAAAATCTATTCAGAGGTTCAGGAGGAGTAGCAGATAAGAGATGGGTACCATCAGGTCACGGTTACGGATGGACGGAAGGACGGACGGACAACCCCATCACTGTATGCCCGCCCACTTTTCAAGCGTCTGTTGGTTTGTCGGCACCAGTCTTTATTATTTTCAATGTTGCCGCGTCTTTCACTTGATTCGTATTTCTTATATCATAGCTTAAATTAGTTAACACCTGAAACTAGTACTGAGTGATAAGAAAATCTCGTTCGTCCGTCTGACTGAATCTCTCATTGTCGGATCCAGGGGGGGTTCCTGGGGTTGGAACCCCCCTTTTTTCTGGACAATCATGTATTTTGTCATGAATATCCTGATGTTTTATTAAGAAATGCCCTCCACGATTTTCGCGCCTTGCTCCGCTCGGCCAAATCTCCTTTCATTTCCGATTGGAAACCCCCCTAATTCTAATTGCCTGGATCCGCGCCTGATCTCTAGTCGTTTATCTATCTTTTTATCTTTCCGTCTGGCGGTCACAAGTTTAAAGTCATTCATAAGCATAAAAGCTACCATTATGCGAACTGGCTACGTTGCGCAACATATTTGACTGCCAATGATTAACAAGTAAGTTCTACATGAACAAGGTATATTCATTCTTGCAAGTGGTCTAATGTATAATTAACAGAAATATCAGATCGATTTTTGCTCTTAGAAGCATCAAATCAAATATGAAAAAGAAAGGAAATGGGGGTAAATGTCAAGGAGACAACATCCCATATCCAGGTTAAAACGACCCAAAACAAAGTAAGCTTGCTATTTACCAGTAGAACTATAAACACAGTTAATTATGCATTAGACCACTTGCAAGAATGAATATACTTTTGTAAAGTCTGTTTGTTTCAAATGTTGTAAGAAAACAAAACTTTAATATATTAGTATAGATTTGGTTGATCATTGGATGTTGTCTCCAAGAAACCTAATGCAAAAAATTTCAACCGATAGATGTTATTTTCGTTTTCTTACAAAAATGGGATGTTGTCTCCTTGACATTTACCCCATTTCCTTTCTTTTTCATATCATATGTGAAAGAGTGAATTCCACTGAAGAGACATAAGCAGTAATCGTATGTAGAAAGTAAATTTACAGTGACTTCGGTATTTTGTTATTTGTAACCTCATCAAAAAGCTATTCACGCTGGTCATTTAGCGTATTTCTGTCAGATTTTCGGACTTCTCTGGCTTTATCCATTACAAAGCTTAATAATCTTTTGCCCGATGACCCCTAATTTTTTTCCTCAGTTTAATTTTATTCATATTGCGGCGCATTCTAATTAAATTTAATTTAACTGGTGTTATTTTGTCTCATTCAATTATTATTGGATAACCATTGCTGGTGTTACACCTATAAAAAAATGCAATGGAGCTTAGTTTCTCGCCATTTTTTGAAACACTCGTATTTCAAAATTTACAACGGTAACCTATATACTGTTTTTATGCAACTTCGGTATTTTTTGTATTTTCTAACAAAGTGTTTGGAAAATTGTATTATGAACATGTTCGTTATTGGAAACTTTAGTCAAAACTCCAAAGTTGTCTGGTTTGACGAAAGACGATTCGCAGCTCACAGTTAATTAATATAAATGTTAATTTCGAAAATTACCTATATTTATGGGTACAAAGGGTTGTAATTGAAAGATTTTCGGAAAAGAGATCTATTAATGCTTGAGTCCACTAAATTAATGATGAATTCCTGGTCCTATCTTTTTCGTTTTATTTATAAATGACATCATAGATTTAGACTGTTTTATCAAACTATTAGCAGATAATGTCATTGTAGACACTCAAGGTGATTAAATTAAGGATCCTGACAAAAGACATTGTAGATTGAACAGTTCATTCTACTTATTAATCCGTTGAACAAACTTATTCATAAAGGATATAAATACAGCATTGCTGTTAAATCTTTACTTCTGTTTTTTGTTGGCAAAATTTAAATTAAATTTAAAAAAATTTTTCATATTGGCAGTATTTGGCATTGTACAATATCATGTTCTTCATAATTGATGATGTAGTTATACCAAATCTGTTTAGAAGTATTTCAATTGAAGTTTCATATGTAAGAAGGCTTGATATCATAGTCAACGGAAATTATGTCCTTAGCTAGCTGTCAGTAACTGAGAGTATTTGTCAGTCTAGACAGTACCTGTGTGTATTGTCTTCATGTTTTATGTACTTCATTGTTAGGGTACTCGTCTTGAAATGTTGGACTTTTTTCTAGTTTGATTTTTTCTGTGAGTCTTTTTGTGTATTTATTTTTAGCCATTTACCACACACAGGGGAGGGTTTGGATCCAAGAAAACGAGTTTAACCCCACTGCAATTTTTGCGTCTGTCCAAAGTCAGGAATATGTTGGTCATTGGCTTGTCCTTGTCTTCTTATAAAATTTTAGTTTCTTGATATTTTGGGTTATAGGATGTGGTTTGTTTCCATTGATTTATTCACTTTTTTTACCCTTTTGGGGCCATTTAGGGCTTGCCATATGGTGTGAGGTTCCTCACTGTGTTGAAGACCGTACAGTGTTTTGAGTCGTTTTAACCTGGAAATTGGATGTTGTCTCCTTGACATTTACCCCAATTTCCTTTCTTTTTCATACCTATTTCAATGTTTTAAAATCTACGGTGAAAACTTAAGAAATTCATGTTTAAAATAGGTGGAATAAGATGATTATCAAGTTTTAATTTCCTCCAACAGACACGATGACAACATCTAGAAATTCTATCTAACCCGTACATCGCCATTTTAGTCATGAATTATTACAATCTTGATAAGTCACAAACATCTTGTCTTTTATTTCTCTGAGAACGATTTTTCGAGGGACTACATAACATACACAATCGAAAATATTAACCGCAGGGTTAATATGTTACGGATGGTACGATCTGTACTGGACAGATTGACTGTAGGAAAATGTATATATCCTTTATTCGACAAATTTTTGAATACGGCAACGTGGTATGAGATAATAATACCCAGATTTTACAAAATAAAATTGCACATATTCAAGTTGGGACCGTGAGAATTGTCACATGGGGCTGAAAACTAACCCCAGTTTAATATCAGTACGACGAAACGGGATGGGAAATGTTTCATGAAAGAAAAGAAAAATCTACATTGTAGATTGATTTTATTTTTGTTTTTCCTTAAATGGCTAATAAGCTTTAACAAGACTTTGGCAACTTTATTATAAGAAAATATTGCATCAACGCCTTGACCCCCATGCCCAAAAACTTGAAAATTCACACAAAAACAATTTTTTATTGAAACTACTTTTTACACATGACGATGAACATTTAGGAATAAGGTTGCACAAAAAGTCTGATATAGTAGGTCTCCCGTTTAATACAGTGAATGCCAAAGTTATATAATGCTGTAACTACAATGGGACAATTGTTTTCCAGATTGTAAATAAATTGCGCACCTGTATATGTGAGATTTGACTGAATCTCTTTATTGTCGATGAGTGGGGTTGAGTCGTTATCTTAGTTTTTATTGCCTCATACAAGAAAATTAATTCCAAAGCTGCTGTTAATATGCCCAAATATGTGTAAAGACTGACAGAGAAAAAAATACCAATAAGATTTAAATAGAAAAGCCAAAATTGATTTTCAAGAAAATGTGAGTATCAACCTCTTATTATTTGGTCAATGGGTCTGAATAGAGATATGAATATAAACAGTTTTCTTACCGTTCAAAACTTTGCTATGAAAAGACAGCGATTTTATAATATATATAGAATAATGGAGGTTTTGTTTCGGATACAAAAAAAAATATTGTCGACATAATGGACGAGCCCACTTTGTGGTCTAGTCTATTATTGGAGACAATATTTGAAGTATCTGAAACAAAACTTCTATTATTCTTTTTATCGGTAATTAACGAAATCATTTTATACAACAAATTTTGAAAACTGAAAATCAATTTCGAAGAAATCATGAAATTGACTATTGATTGGTAAAAGAATCCGTGTTATACTTCACGATTTTTGTACATGTATATTTCTTTGTACACATTGATGCGCTGATTGACAAGGTAGGTGGGGCTTAAGTTACTTTTTGCCAATATTTTTTGGTATTCGGGCAGTAGCAAATACAGACAGTGATCAAAGGAAACTCATACAAATTACCGATAAATAATAGTAACATCTGCTGCATTTCTGTTTTCACTTCACTAATATGCTCTAGTCTTCTTGAACTTTTAATTAAAATTTTGTTTCACGACGCAATTAATGTATTTGATACATGTCACTTTGTATAGAAAATGGATTAGTTTCCAATATGCCTGATTGATTTTATCTTTTTTTTAGAAATTTCAATGTGTTTACAAAATATATGCGTCCCCATCATTTTGCGCATATAACACCATTAATAATATACTTGATTCTGAAACTTGTGTTTTTACCATCGTGGAAATAAAGCAGTTAGGTTTTGTGAAATAGGAAGCAGCATGCTAGACAAAAGTCATACGAAGCAGCAAGCTAGATAACAGTCATACGAAGCAGCATGCTAGACAACAGTCATACGAAGCAGCATGCTAGACAACAGTCATACGAAACAGCATGCTAGACAACAGTCATACGAAGTAGCATGCAAGACAACAGTCATAAGATCTGTTAGAGTCATTTCTGTAAAAAAATGTCTTCTTGTCAGCATAAGATTTACGTCTCTTTATTCAAATTTTTGTAGTCGTCATAAAACATTACGAAAATCTGTTGGGCCGTCTTTGGGCGAGGAATTTTTATTGTTCCGAGTGTCGAAGAAGAGTAATGTTCTCGCTCTAACGCCTAGAACATTCATATTTGTATCAATATGGCTGCCATCGGAAAGATAAAATGCAAAATTTAAGAGAGCAAATAAATAAAGTGTTAAAAATACGTGAGACAGTCTTGGAAATTTGACTGACGACAGTAGTTCTGTTTGGCACCACAAAATTAATGTCTAGGCTTATTATTTCAACCACGGGATGGGTATTCAATCAAATAAAAATTATTCAAATGTATTCATTGAATAATGTAAAGAGACTTGAGTATTTTAAAGCTCTAAATAACAAAATACCGAGGTTACTGTTAATATTATTTTCCGCATATGCGCATTTCGACAACTTATGTCTCATCAGTGCTGATCAAACCAAAACCTTTGGAAGTAGTAAGAATAAATAAAACTTTCATTATCCATATAAAAAATTGAAGTAAATACTTTGATGCAAGATACAACTTTGATTCTTTTTAAACATGTATTGTTTTCTGCATTGCTATGACTCTAACGAGTCTTTTGTCTGCAAATAAAGATTAATTAATTCTTTTTTAAATATGTCAGTAGCCCTTAAAATGGCGGTTTGTCTATAATTTCTTTATTTTCATTCTCCATGCCGGATACTTTTCTGCTATATGTTTAAACAATCTGCCTCTGTTGTCTGCACGAATGATATCTCGCTACGTTCTTTCATCTAAATAGGACTAAGTCGGCATTTCATGGTCATTCATTTTCTTGAACTTCTGTTGTTTAGTTTGCACCATATTTACTAGAACTCCAGTCTTTGTGTCAAAAAGATTAACAGAATGGTTATGATGGTTAAATTTTGCCTGTTCCTATAGTACGCCATTCAGTGGTCTGAATGTACAATGGTACCTGCTGTGTCCGCATTATAGGCATATGTAAAAAAAGCACATATGTTCTGGCTGGCTTTATTGATGTATATTGGCAAGTCCGTAGACCTACTGCCTACTACGCGAGGGTTCAGAACCGTGTTATGTGCCACTGTTGCGGTTTTCATTGGTACATCATTTTCTTTTCCGCCATCTTTGATCTCGAGTTGTTCTTGTCACTCCTGCAAAAATGGGGAGTGAAATTTTGACATGCGAACAATGTTCTCGGGTTGATGTTCGTGCCGTTCGGGCGATATTTTGACACGAGAACGTTGTACTCGGATAAAAATTTCGTCGCCAAAAGACGCCCTTGGTGTTGCAAAAAGGAAAGAAGAAAAAAATAAAAACATTCAAAAAACTAAATTGCACTCGTAAAACAGCTAAATATTATTATTTATAGACAACAGCATGAAGAGCTTAGTTATTCAGACACAGAATGGTCATTAACGGTAAAAAAAAAACGAAAACACTGTCTAGTGAGGTGATAGCCGCAAAAATCGGAAGTAAAAAGGTGTTTCACGTTCTTTTTTTAGAAAGTATTATCATTTAGTTAAACCAGATAACCGACTATTACTCCTGATATTGTACCAGACTATTTTTGTGCACAAGCAGCAATAACAAACTTAATTTCTTATCAGATTTACTTTCAAAATGTATTTAAGGATATGTTTTCTCCCCATACTGCTGACGACGGTGACGGGATGTGGAATTTCGACACATATGTTAATAAGTAAGTACATTGTGAATACATTTATGATATATTTCCATTATCAATGTTTACAAATAAACAAATCACAATCAAAACTAATAGTATACATGTATTTACTGTTATGTCCTAAACTGAATATGGTAAAATTTATGAAGTTAAACTTAGAAGTTAGAGGTATTGCACGGCCTATATGTTCGAACGCTGACTTTCTCGAACAAACTCTGACATGTCAATTTCACATCGTATAGAATATCAGCATTTGGCGGGCTGAGATGTTTTCCCTCCAACTAATAGGATGTTGATAAAAAAGAAGAAGTTAATTAAGCTGTGATAGGTTTTGATCTCTAAATGTAAGCGTTAGCCAAAACAAAGAAAACATTATACTAATAAAACAACATTTCTGTAATGAAAGGTTCTTTGTCACTTGTCCATTTCGGACAATCCTGTTTTAAGGAGTTCAACATGTAAGTGCTTTATTATTTTTTTTTTTGTGACGTTTGTATTATGTTCTTTTTGTTTAATTTTCGATTTTTACTTTTTCTGTTTTTATTTGTCCTGCATTCTCGATTTTATGATTTCTGGTAGTTGCTTCGGTTTCAATTATACATAAATATTTTAACCTGAATTCAATTTAAAAATATCCTTCTATTATATCTGACTCCCTCTCTGTAATTATAAGTAATATGTAAATACATAAAGACTAAAACAAGTTTTCAAACAATAACTTTATACTACACACTTTATAATAATAATACATGTAATAATGAAAATAATAATAATATCTAATCTTCAATTTGATGTCTTCTCTACCCTAAGTAAATAAATGTCCGAAGCAATATGTTATCGTTAATATTTTATCATTTCATCTTCTCATTGATAATATTGTTATTACCATCAGAAATCAAAATAAAAACTATTCTTAGGGTTTTCATTTGTAATGCAAGCGAGAAGAATGCACCGATATTTAAATCTCATAATCCACTGAACAATGCACATGTTCAAGGAAATTCCTTGAGAAATGAGCAAGGTGAGCGTATCCAGCTATTCATGCCTCATGGTCAGGGTAAACGTCTCCTGCAATTCATGCATCATGGTTAGGGAAAACGTCTCCAGCTATTCATACATCATGGTCAGGGTAAGCGTCTCTTGCTTTTCATGCATCATGGTCAGTGTTATCATGGTCAAGGTAAACGTCTTCTGCTATTCATGGATCATGGTTAGGGAAAACGTCTTTTGCTATTCAGACATCATGACCAGCGTAAGCGTCTCCAGCTGTTCATGCATCATGGTCAAGGTTAAAGTCTGCTATTCATGCATCATGGTCAGGGTCAGTGTCTCTTGCCATTCATGCATAATGATCAAGGTTAATGTCTACTATTCATGCATCATGGTCAGGGTAAGCGTCTCTTGCTATTCATGCATCATGGTCAAGGTAAGCGTCTCCTGTTTTTCATGAATCGTCGTCAGGGTAAGCATTTTCTGTTATTCATGCATCGTCGTCAGGGTAAGCGTCTCAAGCTATTCATACATCATCGTCAGGATAAGCATCTCCAGCTATTCATGCATCGTCGTTAGGGTAAGCGTCTCCAGATATTCATACATCAGGATAAGTGTATGCGTCTCCAACGATTCATGCATCATGGTTAGGGTAAACGTCTCAAGGTATTCATACATAATGGTCGGGGTTAACGTCTCCAGCTATTCATTACTCATGGTCAGGGTAAGCGTCTTCAGCTATTCATGCATCATCGACAGTGTAAGCGTCTCCAGCTATTCATACCTCATGGTCAGGGATAGCGTTTCCAGCTATTCAAAAATCATGGCCAGGGTAAGCGTCTCCAGATATTCATGCACCATGGTCAAGGTAAACGTCTCCTGCTATCCATGCATCATGGTCAAGGTAAACTTCTTCTGCTACTCATGCATTATGGTCAGGGTAAACGTCTCCAGCTATTCACGCATCGTGGTTAGGGTAGGCATTTCCTGCTATGCATCCATAATGGTCAGGATAACCAACTCTTACTACATTTATATATATTTTGCATTCACACTTTGTTTGGCGGCATTCCTTGTCGAATATATTGAATCCTCTCTGCTATACACACAGCTGATCTGCATTGATTTTATACATCATGTACTGCGTTACAACCCTAGTTTAAGCCTACGAGGATGTATCACTCGGTTACCAAAAGCTATATTTATATATAGCCTAGGTAGCCGCGTGGTCTAGGGCGCTGGACGTAGGGCTGATTTTTCATGCATATGTATGCATGCATCACGGTATATCGCAACGCAAACTCTGAAAAAAATATTGACCCATTACACCTTAGATGATGGCTTGTAGTTTGCTGAAGACAGTCTTGAAGTACATCGGCAAACGAATACCGAAGCAAGAATGAGGACATGGGGGAATTCTTACTAAATCATAAATCCAACATCACGGCAATTCATATCCAACACGAACTGAGACAATATGACAAAGACAAAACAAATAAAACAAAAAATGTTCAAGAACGCAACATAACAAGCACTAGCAGTGTGAACCCTATAAAAACGGAAGTATCATCCGGTGCTCCGGAAGAGTAAACTAACTGTTGACTCACTAGTAAGAAGCCTTTGAATGGTGTTTGAAATCGTTAAAACCAGAAAATAATTTTTGATTTGCAATGTCAATGAAGCAACCATGGAATTGAATGTTATTAATTAATCATTTACCAATTGTTAAATCCATCTAAACTGCTGGAGTTGGATACTAATGAAACATTATATCAATTGGATTCGGTCGTCAGAAAAAAAAATGGTCAAATGGTCTAATTCAAACCACAAAGGCTTTTTGAAAATGTAGAAAACAGTAGGGAGATTTGTAAAGATTTGTAAGGTTTTAAAGCGGTCAAAACTGTACTTGTTCCACCATTGAGTATATCAGAGGTGGAAAAAGTTTTAATCTTTAGAAATCGGTCAATGCTTGCAAAATGCATTAAATGATGATCACTTAAAACATTTTGACTCTTTAAAAATAACACAAAAATGTAATAACAACTGTCTCAATCTTACAGAAAGATATTTTGTTTTAGGTCACAGAGCTCTCAGATACTTCGCTGGAAAGGGACAAACATCTGATTATGCAAAGGTATGAAATATTTTTAATCCACACATTTCATTTACAATGTAGTAGATTTTAAAATATCATAAGGAAGAAATTGCAAAGCACTTGGATTGTACATAAATTTTTATCTTCCTCAATTGTTCTTTATATAAGAAAAATACCCAAAAAGCCAAATGCTAAGGATCAATCAGACAGCTTTTGTCAACAGTATACAGTTATTTAATGGGTATGCAGGCAACAGACCATAATATTTGTCCCGGGGTACTGGGAAGCACCAAAGTGTTATATTGCCCGAGGCCAACGGCCGAAAATACTGAGGCTTCATTCCGTGTATGGCACTCGGGAGATGTCCTTGGTACTGGATTGGCTTCCTATTTCGACTTTTTTGGGAAATTAGTACTTCTTTTTTTACTACTTTTGGATTATGGCTTTCCATATTATTTGGTTTTAATGCTGCTGATGTGAAACACGTGTACACATAACGAAATTTACTGTTTTTATGCAACTTCGGTATTTTTTGTATTTTGAACCATTGGGCCGATGCCACTGCTGGTGGACCAGAGGTCCCCTAGGGTAATAACAACCCCAATAGTCAGACTTGTCTGACATGAAAATTTTACCTTGCGTGTTATTAAAATTTACAGTTTTATCAAAATTCTAATCCCGTAAAAATACTGAGGCTTCATTCCGTGTATGGCACTCGGTAGATGTCCTTGGTACTGGATTTGGCTTCCCATTTCGATATTTTTGGAAATTAGTACTTCTTCTTTTACTACTTTTGGATTATGGCTTTCCATATTATTTGGTTTTAATGCTGCTGATGAGAGATTACTCCTTGAAACACGTGTACAGCATAACGAAATTTACTGTTTTTATGCAACTTCGGTATTTTTTGTATTTATTACCTTATACTCATATATTTCAAAATAAAACAATTGTATGAAAATTAAATAATAGGTCTTGAAAACTATCTAAAAACATTTTTCTTGCTGTCAACTTATCAAGAAGAAGTAGCAAAGTTCAATGTAACACATAAATGACTTATCAAAGGTAATGGAAATGCATTTGTCCAACAATATTAAAATATGTTTTTATTTTATTTCACTGTATAAATGTTATTTTTGTCATACATGTATTAGTGACTGGGTTGCAGATTCCCTTAAAAATGTAAGACACTAGACTTCACCGGGCAATAGACCTCATCGGTCAATAGACTTCATCGGGCATAAGATCTTAGCGGTCTATAGACGTCATCGGTCAATAGACTCCATCGGTCAATAGACCGCACCGGTCAATAGATTCCACCAATCAATAGACCGCACCGGTCAATAGACCCCATCGGGCAATAGACACGCAGGGACATGAAAATACCAAATTATAGACGAAAATACTTTCTACTTAATAGAACGTATTAAATATATGTATAAGATAATAATAAGTTTTGTCAACATGTATTTAAATTTCACCAAAGGAAAATAGATCAATTGAAACAAAAATGTATTGGACATTCATTTCAATTTCAGATTATCAATGATCATAATGATGCGTTCGTCGCCGGAAGTGCTTTCCCTGATGCATTTTACAGCAACTTATGTGCAAACGGTTAGTTAGCTAACAATACATGTAAAAACATATTGTCTTTTTTCTTTACATGGTAACAAGTTGTTACATATTCATTTGCCTATTTGGAATCTTATAGATCTGATATGATTGACCAAAGTAATAAACACATTTATGTGTAACTTTTTACATCAAATAACATAAAACTAACCTTTTTGAAAAGGAGATTGAGGTAGTTGTTAACAGATTAAGCTACTACTGAACACCTCACAAGAAAAAAAAGCATTTTTGTTACTTTTATGAGGGTAAAGCCCTCTGCCCTATTGAGTCCAGAGTGCACCCAAAGTTTGAGATGAAGTCCAAAGTCCATTTTTTATTTTTCGATTTTTTTACTTGATTTTTTTAATTTGAAGTATAAGTCCAAAAATCTATGACTTTGAGTCCGTGAAATCCATGGACTCAAGCGGTCAGGTCCAAAGTACGCCAAAATGAGACCAAGTTCCGAGTCCAAAAGGGGGTTATACCCTCTTTTATTGTTTGTTTTTCTCTTTTTATATGTGTATATAGTTTTGCTTGAATATATGTGTATATGGTTTTGTTTGTATGTTTTTGTTTTCCTATTAAAAACAAATTATATAAATTAGTTTTATAAAATTGTATTTCCATGTGGACATAACATATATACTAGTATATTCATTGATATATAACATTATCGTAATAATTTTAATAATAGAAACATCTTTATACAAAGTCGCAATCATGACAATGGGATATAAACCTCCTACGGGATAAACATTATCTATATTCTGGTACGAAATGTCGGGCAAGATGCAAAACTGCTGAAAGTTTAGCCAGTCAACAACAAACAAAAAGTCTTTTTGAAAGTGTTGAGTAGAAGTAGAGTAGAAGTTGGGCATTATTTTTGAAAAGTTGATATGAATTTTTGTCAAAAGGTTTGAAAGCCCAATTAATGCCTACTAGATGCTATCAATAATATTAGGAGCCGAACATATACTACAAAAACTATAAATCACTAAATTTACCTAAAATATGGATTATATTAAACCATCTATTCAAAAATACAATAGCCAAGCAATAAAAATAACAAAAAGTGTGATTCCATCGCCAATAAATAAATTGTACTAAACGTTTCCGTGTGACACTGTTTGGAGTGAGAAGTTCTTGATCTAAAAACAAAAATGGAAGTCTATTTAACTAAACATTATATGAAATGTTATTTGGAATTATTTAAAAACATTTCATTATTAAAATTTTGTAATTATTTTTCCTGAGAAGCCTTTTGATTAAAAAAAGATACTCTTCTTTGAATGATTTAAGAGAGAATTTGATATTCAGAAAAAAAAATTACATAACAGAAATAAAAAGAGGTATATATTGTAGTATGATGACGAAAAATTACATGTTCATTCGGTGACAAAATTTAGATAACCGATTTCTAAAATGATCTGTAAAATACATACATTTGATTTTAAAGGAAGTTACCATCAAGTCTCAGAAGACACACACTGGACGCCATTTCTAAATTCCTCCATCACTTATATACGAAATAAATATCCTCAACCATGGAATACCGTAAGTTTATTGTGATAAATTTCATTGCACTGTTTGTTTCCTATTTCATGCTACCATAGGGTCTGTTAGTGTCGTCATGTTATAATGAGTAATTCGATTTTGTATGATACATTGTAAGTTAGCATTTTGTTACATTTGTATCATTTGTGAATGAATAACAAAATACCGAAGTACCTATGAATTTAAATTTCTGCATATGGCCTTTTCGACAACATATGTCTCTTCAATGCAGACCAAATCAAAACACATTTGGACATCCATCAAGGAAAAAAAGTCTCAAAATTGATGGAGAACAAATTACAAAAAGGGTCTATTAGAAAAGCCAAAGGGTAGGGCTATGCAAGAAGAAGATACTCATTACATTTAACAACATTTTCTGAAATTTAGATATTGCAAGATTCCAAAAAAGTCGGTTTTTGGGCCTGCATCAAGGTATAGGCTTCCGGATTGGTGAAACCCTTCGACAACATAAATTATGTCTCTTCAATGCAGATCAAATCAAAACAGATTTGGAAATCCATCCATGTACAGCTTTATCGGTCATAATTAGGGTAGATAACTCCATCTGATTTACCATGATTTGAGATGAGGATTTATCTGATCATCGGACAATACATAAAATTCTATTTCAATAACGTTTTGAATTAAATAAATGTTTTTTTCTTCATATTTTCAAATAGAATCCTTATATTTGCTAAAAACTTAATTTACATATTCTGATAATATCTTATAATTCAGTGACAATGTATACAATATGTCCTTGCGAAAATGTAGAAAAATTCATTCAAAAAGCATATTTCATACAATATGTAAAAGTCCCCTTTTCACAACAAAAATCAATACCGGCCATTTCCCTGAAGTAAAACTGCTGGTGTACATTTGTCAGGTGTCATCCTGGTTTGCCCACTTTTAATTACAGGTATAAATAAACAAAGAGGGTTGTGTTGTTTTAACAATTAAAGTTTGTTTCGAACTTCTAAAAAATATGCTTTGCATTTTGATAAATTTTATGGAAACTTAATGTTTTTTTTTCACAAAGTTCCAAAATATAGTTGCCAACTTTTTGATGAAATATAACATTTAAACAAAATATGACTGTTTTAATTGATATAAGATGACAGATGATTAATTATATGATTAATTCAAATCGCATCAAGATTTTGGTTAATTTCTTATACAACTTTGTATTCTTTTAATTTTATCTAGCAACAAATCTAGGGATGAAAAAGGGGTTGACAATTTAAATAATAAATATTCTGGTCATAACCTCCCTTGAAATAAAAAATAAACATTCTGGTGTCCAGATCTAAATTCCTCTGAACTTAAATAGCTACCGTGTGGCAAAAATCTTTAATTCTAACAATGTTAAATTTTCCCCGAACTCTCAAAGTTCTGAAAGTCTTAGAATACATTTTTCCACTCCAAGAGAACTTAAATCCTTTTTAGGTAAAATTCATTAATCTTTTATATTTATATATTTTTTTGAATTCAAAGGATATGGTGTAAATGAACATGAGGCCATAACATATATGTTGGCTTCAACTGCAATAAATTTAATGAGCCGTAATATTGCCATTTCGGATATTAATACCTCATCAGCAGCACAAGAACTCAAACAATTTTCATGTACAAATACACCATATCTAAGAAAAATAAAGAGCATACATACCAACACGGGGAATTGTTTACTAACTTCATACTACAATAATTACATTTCATGAATATTCATTTGAATTCCGTCAGTTTGATAGGTGAACATCGATCACGTGGCATATCAATGTGAAGTTGCAATTCCCGTGAAACACATTTGACCACGTGTTCATGTGGCGGATGAATTTGTAAAAATAGAATCCCAATGTACATGATGTACTTCCCTGTAAATAAAGTTGTTTTTTATATTTCAGGTTTAAAATGTTATTATAAGAATTGAAGTTTCATTGGGATATGAAAGGGTCGACCGGGCGCACATTTTCAACATGAAGAGCTAACGCGCTTCATTAAAAATGTGCTTCGGTCAACTCTTTCATATCCCAATGAAACTTCAAAATAATGCATTCAATTCTTAATTAAAAGACAAACTCCTGTTTTAAATATCTACTTTTTTAAAACTGATTCTAGCACTTATACTCTTTAAAACTGCTAAACCAAAACGAAAAAAATTAAAATGAATACAGGTCCAGAAATAAAAGACGTACGAGAACAACCGAAAGAACAAGATTGCCACTGGAAAAAGGAAGTATTGAGTATGAGCAAGAAATTGATCCATCCTTGCAGCACAAGTGGTTTTTTTTTAATATACTGAAGACATGGAGCCTTTTATTCCCCCCCCCCCCCCACGTAGGAGTAGGATGAGTTATATCTCTATTTTTCGGTTAGTATTATTTACACTTCTGTATCCCTCCCTCGTAGGATGAGTAATACATATATTTTTGGTTACTTTTATTTACACATCTGCATCCCCTGTAGAATGCAAAAAAATACCTGTATTTTTCGGATATTTTTATTTACACGTTGTCATATTTATAAAACCCACAAATATCTTACTCTAAATTTAAATGATTTATCGTACTCAGTTAACAACACCACAAAAATTTATAAAGATTCTTATTATATTATTTACATGTATCTCTGAAATTCAAAAGGATAGCGATATCATAAATCCTTCAAACCTGTGTAATCAGCAGGACATCGACTTATCTCGTATTTTATTACCCGTTTTTGTAATAAACTAATTTAACTGAAAGATGTTGGAGACCAATATAAAAGTAACATCATGCTTACACACGAAAGACATTTTTTTATTTAGAATGTGGCTAAACAATAAAAACAGAGCGAATATAAAATATGAAAATATAAGTCTAAAACAAGTCTACAGAGTACTGGAGATCGACAGGTCTCCAGTTCACCATCCGCCATGTTTTATAATCGAGTGAAAGATGAGAAATAAGTCGATTTTGAAGCAACAGTTTTATAGTCCAAACTGAAATAAATCAATGAAATTGGAAGAATAATGTGTGATCTTTCGCAAAAGATGTGTTAATAAGGTGTCATACGATTATTTAATATAAAAATTAAAAATTTTTAGTGCCATGTTTGCATCGCTTTACTAGATTTAACATAGACTTTAATGCATTGCAAGGGTCATTTTCATACCAATTTTCAAATCGATTTTGAAGCAAGAGATTTACAGTCCAACCTGAATTTGAAAACAGAAATAAAAAGAGGAAAGTCTGTCGTTTTCAAATGTATGTGTTAATAAGCTGTGCGATTTGTACTTAATAAGTTATATCCAATTATTATGACACACCCCATATATCGTAATGTAATGACTACACACTAATTAGGTAAAAAATCGATCAGATGGAACTCGCGTGATGACTGCAGTCTCAAAAGTGATGGAGAACAAATTACAAAAGGGTCTATTAGAAAAGCCAACGGGTAGAGCTATGCAATAAGAAGATACTGATTAGATTTAACAACATTTTCTTAAATTTAGATATTGCAAGATTCAAAATAAGTCGGTTTTTAGGCCTGCATCAAGGTATTGGCTTCTGGATTGGTGAATACCCTTTTGAACTAACACTCAACAGCCAGTGGTAATAAATAGCAAAATACCGAAGTTGCTCTGAATTTAATATATTCATGTTACCATTTCAACTGTTAGTCCCCGAGGGTATTCACCGGCCCAGTAGTCAGTACCTCGGTGCTGACCCGTAGGCGATTCTATTATGAAACTTACAATATCTTTATTTTTGTAAATTTTGTAGAAAACTTAGGAGTATCTCCCTTATGCAAAGCTCTGTCCTTAGCTGATTTTGCCTTTACATTTAGATTATATTGGTTATTTGTTCTCTGTCTGTTTTTAAACACCTTTGAGTTTATGGTCTTCCAAACGTTTAGATTTTATCTGCACTGAAGAGACATAAATTGTCGAAATGCGTATATGCAGAATTTACATTCACAGTAACTTCGGTATTTAGTCTATTTTATCTGCTCAGTACAGATCAAATCATAACATTTGGAAAGAACATGATGCAATGTCGATGGACTTTGGATGCAGCCTCTTAACTCAGGTACAAACAATCACTTAAAAATAGTAATTATTTCATTTCAAAAACTTGATTTGATGATTAGCAAAAGCAAAGAAATTGTTTGCTAGAAAATAATGTTGTTCAGTATATATCAGCAAATATTTATCAAAAAACGAACAAGAAATACAAAACAAAAAACAATTGCAAAACATAATAAAAACACAAGAAAAAAATCAAAAACAACAAAATAAACGTGAGGATAACCTAAAATCGCTTTATTATAAATTATGATTTCCCATTGTATACCCCAGAACTGGAGACAAATATAAAATTTTGGAAGAGAAATATTCACACACAAGAGTTTGCCTTCTGTAGATACCATTTTTGACAATCTAAAGCAATAGTATAACATATAACAGAATTGGAACAACGGGTCTCCGAGTGATAGGGACGAGATGTACATCAGAAAAGATGCAGATTATAATATTAAAGATAGGTAATGAATCTTTCTAATTTCTTTTGTATTGCAGGAAACGCAGAAACTAGTCGCATTTCTCTTTGGGATTATGTCTCATCAAATTTCAGATGTTGTGTGGCACAGTTTGGGAATAGATCAAGGATTTATTCCTACATTGGCAGCTGTATGTAACTATAATTATTATATTTTACCAATTTCCAAGTATGAGTGGTTACTCAAATGACACGTTTTTATGTTGATCACCTTGAAAACAAGAAATGTTTAGATTTTATAACAATTTGATAATATTCAAAGGATTTCATTTGTCAAAAGGTGTCACATGACTTACCAGTAAATTGCTGATTGACTTGTTACTTCTAAAATTAAAACCTGACAGACTCTTGGTATCATATAGCTAAATATTAACAAAAGTACAGCTTGAAGACTTATTGTTGCTAAAAATAGAAAGATAATTGCCAAGTTCAATAGAACTTAATTTTGATTAGTCAAAACATCACACCATTGGCCAGCGACGGTATAGCTTTTAAATGCAAATAAGATAGTTTGTCTACAGCTGCAGTTTCTAACAAATGAAATAGAATATAGGGGCAGTTTTCCGTTTTTATTTTTTTTCATTATTTTTTTTTTTTTTTTTTTTTTTTTTTTGTAATTATGACTGAAAAATGATTCCTTTCACCATATGTTCACTAATATAGTTCCACCAGTGGCATCGTTATCAATAACGCAGAAAAGCAAATGCTTACTTTTGAAATCTTCATTTGAAGTAATTTTGAATAGAGATAAGCCATTTATTTTGTTGAAATAAACACAACTGTTACTCCTATTTTTTTACGATTACCATGTAAATATCTGTTCAGTACTATTGTTAATGTTTGCAATGTTAACTTGGCGTGTAGTATATCTTTTTTTTTTAATTACTCAGAGTGCAATGATGCTAATTATACATAATTTAATAAAATGCTTTATTTTTATGAAAAAAATTAGAACCTTTCATTATCTTGTACATGCTATTTTTCTTTGTCATTGTTGCAAATAAAAGCTTTGTTTTTGTTGACGAAATTGATTTTAAATTACTTAAAGAAATCTTCATTACATATGTATATAATTTTCAATAATTTTAAATTATAATTAAACAATTGTAGCCTTTTCTTATCGGTCAATATATATTTTATCGACCTTAATCATACATCAATCTCGGACTGTATCCTCTGTCGATATTTGACAAAACTTGTATTGACCTCATCAAAAAGCTTTAATGATGTAATATTTATTTAAGAATATAATAGTTTTATTGAAGTGTAAAAGCGTGGACCGTAGCACATTTTGAATGAAGCACGTTAGTGCTTCATGTGAAAAATGTGCTACGGTCCACGCTTTTACAAGACAATAAAACTACAAAATATTGCATTCAATACTTGTAATTACATTCCGTAACTGGAATGCAAGTGCTCACGCAAGATAATTTATTGAAATTCGTGGCTGATGCAACATTTCCTAGTTTAGATTACATCGCCGTATTTGTTTATTTTCTCGTTGTCAAGGAGTCGCGTGCTGCTGTAGTTTTACTGACTGTTAAAAACACTGTTACGGAAATGATCGGAAGTACTCGTAACCAATCAACTACGGGGATTTCCATACAAAGCAGAATGAATGTAATTATTGATACAAACATCTCTGTAAATGAGGATGAAATAAATCCTTTAAGTAAACACAAAACATAAAATGAAATTAATTGTTTAAATGCAACTGATATATAATCGAAAAGTATAAGGAATTAGTAATAAATCATTATTGAAGAATTTTCTGAATAAAAAGAAACAAGTTAAAAAGCAGTAAGAATTGAAAAAAGAGAATAATATTTTAAGAAAATGTCTTCAATACATATTTGTGCAAAAAAAAACAGTAAAAGAAGAAACAAATTAGTTACAACCTGTACACGAATATCTTATTTTAATGTTAAATACTAATACATTTGTATATAAAGTTTTCTTACTGCAGTAAATAGTTTAAATAATTTATGCAATGTCAAACAAAACTCAAAATATGATAATTTATCGTATATTTAGTTAGTATAAAGTTTTGAATATATGATACAGAATATGATGTCCATCGTCTATCGTATGTTGACGTTAACCTCGTATCGCATACCCTGTATCGCATGACAAAATCCGTATCGCATATCCTTTATCGCACTCCTTTTCGGAACATGACGTCATATATCAGAACAAATAAATCTCTTATAAATAGATATTAATACGCGTGCTGATATGGAAAAGGCTATGTCTTAATCTGTTTATTATATACTTCCAATTTATCTGTTTATTATATACTTCCAATTTATCATCACACCCGGGCCGAAATAGCCATATCACCGAGCTGATGTGGATATTTCAGAACGAGGCGGTCTGATATGGCCATTTAAGACTTGGTATATGATATGAACTGTTAACTTCCGTCTGTATTACATATGCAAAACAGAGCATATCTTTGCTAATATTTTACGAAAGGACATGGAGTAAATGAACATGAGACAATAACACATATGTTAACTCCAACTGCAATAATTTTAATGACCTGTATGGCCATTTACAAAATTAATTCCTCATCAGCAGCACTTGAACCCAAATATCGGAAATCCATAACTTCAACAAATGTTTAAAACGCATAAAACCAAACGAAATCCGAATAATCAGTAATACCAAATACAGCTTAGGACAAATCTACAACGGAGGGAGTTAATCCTTAGGTCTTAGAATTTACATAAATTTAGATAGTAATTGAACCAAGTGTACACAAGAGATGAAATAAGAAATAAGAGTCTTTATAGTTGTTGACAATTTGTGATTACTTTTAATTGATATAATGATATTTTTTTTTTTTAAATTAACAATTATTATCTAACTCATCTTGCTTGAACAATACAATAACAATATATATTTTGAATGTAACTTAATTCACGGTTAGGAAAGTTCTGTAAGCTTACTTAGGAACACAATCTTTATTCTGTAATAATGTTTTCATTTTTCTTATATTTCCGCTAAAACTTTACTATTTACTTTACTAATAATCTACGTCTCCTCACTATTTTTAAAGTTTGCTTGTTATTTTTATATCTACCAGGAACCGAATATCAAATGACTGGTAATTTGATTGAACGAAATTTGCGACCTGACATATATTTTTGGTCCCCAATCGCGCGCGAAAAACACTCAATTTTTTGCCCGAGTTATATTCTGTTCAATAAGCCCATATTCTCATCCTAGGTTCTAATACAACACCCTCCTATAGCTCTAAAAGGGGACCTAGAGGTGTCCAAAGGCATCGTTATGAAGGAAAGGGTTAATGAAAAAAACTCAATACCTTAAATATGCTTTTATTCAACTTTGTTTTTATCTGTATTAGGTTCCTATACACGACGCTTTTCTAATTATTATTTCTGAAAGAAATGGGGATGACTTTAAATAACTTCCCGACAACTGCATCACGAAAGACGGTTGTCACATTATATACTTACTTGAAAATGTAATTATTACTTTTCAGGTTGATTTTCATGGAGATTATGATAAAGCCCACAGTGCAGCTGATTTCGGTAGGAATATTTCTAATATGTCACACTGCAAACAAAGGTGCAATTATGTTCTTCCGTTTTAGAAAATCAAATTTTATCTGATTTTTATTTTGCTCAGTGAAATGTAGTCAAATACATTGTCAAATACATACCGAGGCAAAAATGATGAAAGGGGGATGTCAAAATCAAAAATCCAAAATCACAACAATTCATATCCAACACGAATTGAGACAGCATTACAAAGACAGAACAAATAAATCAAAAATGAACAAGAACGCCACAAAACTAAAGCACTAGTAGTATGAATGCTACAAAAATTGAGGCATCATCAGATGCTCCGGAAGGGTAAGCATGATCTGCTCGAAAGCAGTTGTAAAATGAGATTGTAAACTCTAGTGATCATGACGGAGTTTGGTGCAGTATTGCTGAATTGCCTGTATTGAATACTTTTTCAATCCTGTCAATCCAGTACAGTAATTCATATCAATTCTTAACAATTGATCTTTTTTTCAATCCAGTCAATTCATCAATGTGTTTTTTCAATTGAGTCAATTGAACCTATTTGTCGATTTAGTCAATCCTTCTCATTAATTTGGTCTTGCATAGTTCAATTGCTGTTTTGACTCGATTGGTAGCATATAAGCAAATTTTGATTGAAATGTCTCAGTCGTTCAATTGACTCAATTGTATCAATTGAATTTATTTGTCAAGGCAGTCAGTCCTTCTCATCATATCTGTCATAGTTCAATTGAATCAATTGATACAATTGATCTCAGTCATTCAATTGACTCAATTGTATCAATTGAATGTATTTGTCAAGGCAGTCAGTCCTTCTCATCATTTCTGTCATAGTTCAATTGAATCAATTCAATCAATTGATACAATTGATCTCTGTCGTTCGAATGACTCAATTGTATCAATTGAACGTATTTGTCAAGGCGGTCAGTCCTTGCATAGTTCAATTGACTCAATTGAATCAATTGATACAATTGATCTCTGTCGTTCAATTGACTCAATTGTATCAATTAAACGTATTTGTCAAGGCAGTCAATCCTTCTCATTATTTCTTTCATAGTTCAATTGACTCAATTGAATCAATTTATACAATTGATCTCAGTCTTTCAATTGACTCAATTGTATCAATTGAACGTATTTGTCAAGGCAGTCAATCCTTCTCATTTGGTCTTGCATAGTTCAATTGACTCAATTGATACAATTGATCTCAGTCGTTCAATTGACTCAATCAATTGAACGTATTTGTCAAGGCAGTCAATCCTTCTCATCATTTCTGTCATAGAACTAACACTAAGCATAACCCTTTACCCTAACACTAACCTCAATCCTTTACCCTAACACTAACCCTAACACAAACCATAACCCTTTACCCTAACTCTAACCCTTTCACTAACCCTAACCCTTTACCCTAACACTAACCCTTTCACTAACCCCAAGCCTTTACTCTAACACTAACCCTGACCCTAACACTTACCCCAACCCCTTACTCTAACACTAACCCTGACCCTAACACTAACCCTAGCCCTTTACTCTAACACTAACCCTGACCCTAACACTAACCCTAACCCTTTACTCGAACACTAACAACACTAATTATAACCATTCACCCTAACACTAACCCTAAACCTTTTCTCTAACCCTTTATCCTAACACTAACCCTAACCCTATACCCTAACACTAACCCTAACACTTTAACCTAACACTAACCCTAACACGAACCCTAACCTAACCATAACCATTCAACCTAACACTAACCATAACCCTTAACCCAAACACTTACCTTAAACCTTTACCCTAACACTAACCCTAACCCTTTACCTTAACACTAACCCTTTACCCTAACACTAATCCTAACCCTAACACTAACCCCAACCCTTTACCCTAACACTAACCCTAACCATTCACCCTAAACCTTTACCCTAACACTAACTTTAACCCGTTACCCTAACACTGACCCTTTACACTAACCCTTTAATCTAACACTCACCCTAACCCTTTACCCTTATACTAACCCTAACCCTTTACCCTAACACTAACCCTAATCCTTTACCCTAATACTAACCCTAACCCTTAACCCTATACCAACACTAACCCTTTATCCTAACCCTAACCTTTTACCCTATCAATAACCCTAGCCATTAAGCCTAACTCTGACCCCGACTCTATCCCTATTCCTTTCACAAACCCTAACCTAAACCCTAAACTCCAATCCTTAACTCTAACCGTAGACTTAACCTTTAAGGCTTACCTCTATCCTTAACTGTTAACCTAATACAAACCTTAAAACTAGCAGCAAGCTCATCTATAAAATAGCACTAAATTAAAAAAAAATAACTCATTTGGTTGGATTGACTTCATTAACATTTTAGTTTTTTAGTAAATTGTATCATTTGAAGTCGATTTGATGGAATTTTTGGTTCAAATTAATCATTCGAGTACATCTTGTACTGGATGTGACAACAGTTGATCTCAATTTCGGGTCATTCAGGTAACAATAATATGACTTTTGCTTGTAATTGATTTTCCAATTTACAGTGCATGTACTTTTACCACGATTTTTGTGCTTTGAATAATTATATGATACATTGTTACAGAGAAAAAAATGGCATGAACCTAAACAGCACATACGGTTTGATGTTTCCAACATATCATAGATGATTAGAGTCTATAAGCAGGATAAATAGGATTAATTCCCGTATTATCAGAATAATCTTTGTAGTAAAATGGCAAAGTTTGTAGAGTCTACTACATGAAAGTGAGGAGGTAACAGGGATATATCTTTAATTATTGGATTGACTCGATTGACATTCCAGTTCAATAAATTCAATTGAGTCAATTGTATCAATTGAAAAAGATTGGTTGGATTGACTCGATTGACATTCGAGTTAAACTGAATCAATTGTGTCAATTGAATCAATTGTGTCAATTGAACTCAATTGGTTGGATTGACTCGATTGGCATTAAAGTTAAATTGAATCAATTGAGTTAATTGTTTCAATGGAACTCGATTGGTTGGATTGACTCGATTGACATTCGAGTTCAATTGAATCAATTGAGTCAATTGTATCAATTGAACTCGATTGGTTGGATTGACTCGATTGACTCGATTGACATTCGATTTCAATTGAATCAATTGAGTCAATTGTATCAGTTGAACTCGATTGGTTGGATTGCCTCGACTGACAATTTTGAGATCAATTGAATAAATTGAGTCAATTGTATCAATTGAACTAGATTGGTTGGATTGACATTGAATTGAATCGAATCAATTGATATTGATTGGTTTGATTGACTAGATTGACATATTAGTTCAATCGAGCAAATCGAGTCAAAACAGCAATTCTGCACCATTATGT
>MJUU01056302.1:47643-78742 GCA_002080025.1 Modiolus philippinarum
AAAGGTTGTAGATAAAACTAACAAAAACGAATGTATGTCTAATATTTTTTAAACACAACAAAAATCACATTTTATGTAAGGAAGGTAATACAAGGCAAACTATAAAAGTTGTCTGCGTTAAAATGTATAATTAATTTTCCTTAGATAAAAGCGATGTTATTGATTTTTCTATCCATTTTACTTTTGGATGATAACATATTTGTAGAATTTGGGGACAAGTATTCCAGACAATAGGGATACCTACTTGGTCTAATTGTGTGGAAATTTAAGCCGATTTTTTCTATTTGTTTCATACAAGAAAAAAGACCACCAGCTAGCCCATCCCCTTAGTTATGAGATACCGAGTAGTAAAACATAGATGTCGCATTGTTCGACATTTAGCAAAGTGTATTTAATTCATATCTTTTCATTGTTTATTACACCAGTAAAAATTTTGAAAAACGGAGTACTTTAATTAAGGGTTTTCCCTTTCAGGGGAAAGACCTTATAGTAATTCTTCTGATTATTATTATTATTCTTGTTCTTCCGTAAGGCTTCTGTAACGAAAACCTTTTGACGTATCATTACAAAACTTCGCGTAGTAACTGGAAGTTGGAAATTTTCAGGTTTCGGACGGAATCTATTTTTAGCAAAGGGGTTATCTCCCCGATCATGGTTTTTCTTGTTAGCAGATAAACTCAGAAACCGTAAGCGATTTAAAAAATCTGAGGTAGTGAAAATGTTTCTTTCATCCTCAGGATGATTTGTCATGCAAAAAAATTTTTTGGGGTCGCGACCCCGGTTACGCATTTTTGACCCCTAAATTTGTCGATTTTCAAAATTGCCGGATTTTGATGAAATTTGGTATCCAGGTTGCTTTGATGACCCTCATTACAAATCTGGGGTCAAAAAAAATTTTCGTCCGCCATTTTCAAAATGGCCGTCATTTGAAATTTTGTGCTCGCGATATCTCGGAAGCAATAAAAATTTATGAAAACATTATATTGCAAAAATGTTCCTCTCATTGAGATCTACATTTAATTCAAAAGAAAGAAAACAGTGCGACGAATGGTTTTTGAGTTATAGCCCTTGACGCGTTTCCGTCAGTCGGTTTTTTGTGAATAACTTTTAAACGCTTACAGATAATATAGTAAACATATATGTTTAAAGTGATCAGTATGAAAAGACCTTCAGTTTGAGTACCAGGTTGAAGGTCATCGGTGACCTTTGACCTTGACCTTTGACCTTGTTAGCATATTAACTCAAAAACCGTAATAGATAGCTGAAAAATTATATCAGCAAAAATGTTCACCATGTCAAGGGCTACATTTGATTCATTTGGACCGAAGCTCTCCGATGACTCCTAGAAGAGTTATTGCCCTTGAGCGTTTCGGAAATACGTTTTTTGCGTACAACTTTTAAATCTTTTCAGATAGTATAGTCATGTAACATATCAAATTAATCAGTAAGAAGAGACCTTCAATTTGATCCCAAGGTCAAAGGTCATCAATGTCGTCGGTCAAGGTCATAGCTAATTTTTTGGGGGTTTTTTTATCGTAAAATCTTTAAAACGATTAGAAATGGCTACCGGTACTCTAATATATTGGAGACAATGTGTGTCTCATCAAGATGATTTTAAACATGTGACGTAACAAAACANATACAAGGCAAACTATAAAAGTTGTCTGCGTTAAAATGTATAATTAATTTTCCTTAGATAAAAGCGATGTTATTGATTTTTCTATCCATTTTACTTTTGGATGATAACATATTTGTAGAATTTGGGGACAAGTATTCCAGACAATAGGGATACCTACTTGGTCTAATTGTGTGGCACTTTAAGCCGATTTTTTCTATTTGTTTCATACAAGAAAAAAGACCACCAGCTAGCCCATCCCCTTAGTTATGAGATACCGAGTAGTAAAACATAGATGTCGCATTGTTCGACATTTAGCAAAGTGTATTTAATTCATATCTTTTCATTGTTTATTACACCAGTAAAAATTTTGAAAAACGGAGTACTTTAACTTTTACTAAGTATTCGAAGAAACGCCTCTGAAAGAGTTTTATATTTCTTCCATGTGTTGATGTGAAGTTAAAATTAAATTTGCAAACACTTTTTAGCTCGCTTGGCAATGCCAGGGTGTGCTATTGCCATCATTTGGCGTCCGTCGTCCGTCCGTCCGTCGTCAGCTCACTTTCAAAAATCTTCTCCTCTGAAACCACTGGGTCAAATGGAACCAAACTGAATCATCACTAGGGTATCTAGTTTCAAATTTCTTATTTTGTATGTCTTATAGGTCAAACAATATGGCTGCCGTTACTAAAAGTAGAACATAGGGGTAAATTACAGTTTTTGGCAAATCACTCAAAAACCGTTACAGATATCAAAAATCAAAAATAGGTAAAAATGTTCAGCATGAGAAGATCTACCCATGCTGAAATTTTGAAGAAAATCTGATGACCCGTCTAGGAGTTATTGCCCTTTTTCGGTAAAATTTTCAAAATTTTGACGTTTTTTATTTTTTATTAAAAAAACTATAACAGATAGAGGTTAAGTTTAAATTGCAAAATTGTTCAGCATGTTAAGATCTACCCACATGGATATTTTGAAGAAAACCCAAGTACCTATATACATATGAGTCCTTTATTGGTCAATTTTTTCGTGATTTTTTACTTTTGTCCTATATTTCAAAAACGCTTGGAGATAGAGGTCAAGTTTAAATTTCAAAAATGTTCAGCGTGTTAAGGACTATATTTTCTTGAACACATTCAAGTTTTCCGACCGCTTCCAAGATGGCCGCCAGCGGGGAACTTAGTTTACTATTTGACTAATGGGAAAATTCATACAAAGAACTTCTTGAGAAGCACTGAATGTATTTGAACCAAACTAGGCACGAATGATGCTTATGAGGTGCTGACCAAGTGTTGTTACTTTGGTGCCGATCCATCATCCAACATGGCCGCCAGCGGGGATGTTAATTTTAACATTGGACCCTATGGGAAAATGCATACAAAGAACTTCTACTTTAGAACCACTGAATGGATTTGAACCAAACTTGGCATGAATGATGTTTATGAGGTGCTGACCAAGTGTTATTACTTTGGTGCCAATCTGTCATCTTACATGACCGACAGCATTGGACCCTATGGGAAATGCACACAAAGATCTTCTAGAGAACTACTGAATGGATTTAAATCAAACATGACATGAATGATGCTTGTCAGGTGCTGACCAAGTATCACCAGCTGTGAACTTAATTTAACAGAAGATCTTCTTCTAGAGAACTGCTTAATATGTTTAATCCAAACTTTGCTTATGAGAAGCTGACCAAGTGTTGTTACTTCAGTTCTGATCCATCATCCAACATGGCTGCCAGCAATGAATTGGACCCTGAGAGAAATGCATACAAAGATATCATGGAAAACCATTGAATGGATTCAATTTAAACATTGCATAAATGAAACTTGTGATATTTTGACCAAGCTTTTTGTCGCTAAGCAACCCTCGCTTTGGTGATTTTCTTCATTTGATCTATCCAAAAGAGCTCGAAATTAAGGATACCACAGACACTTCTACATCAGCCTCGATCCTTGACCTTCACCTTGAAATTGACAACAGTGGGAGANTTCTCCTCTGAAACTGCTTGAACAATTTCAGTAGAATTTTGATATGATAGTCCTTATGTGACCCTCTTCAAAGTTTTATGTTAAATAACTGCCAGCAGGGAACGTAGATTAACATAGGCCCCTGAAGTTTGGAAACTGCATTCAAAAAATCTTCTCTGAAACTGCTTGAACAATTTTAATTGAATTCTGATTTTTATGTACATACACCACCAAAGATGGACCATCAATTGGGAATTATACTGCTGCAGGACCTAGGTGAGCGATACAGGCTCTTAAGAGCCTCTTGTTTGTAAAGTACAAATGAGCCACTTTTATCCGATTAAATTCTTTACTGGCTTGCCTAGAAAAAAGACTATAATCTGTCAAAGTCCTTAAGTCATAAGGTACTACCCAGTAAAAATATGGTTGTAGCACTAATTTTAGTTTTACCTTGCTCTTTACATTTAAAGGCTAAATAGTTTTCTTTAATTTATAGGGAGAGCGGTGACACTTTCATCATTGATATTCTGAAGGAACAATTTAGATGTGCAAATTTCTAAATATCTTAGCTATTGAAAGTCGAAATCATCGCGCTTTTCGTGCATTATATCTGGAATTATACCTGTATATTGATATCTCTGAAAGTTTTCAAACAAACTGCATGACAAGGGCGATGATTTCGACGTTTCAATAGTCAACTCCCAATTTTTAGCAGCATTCTCCCACATATCTGGTATTTGGCGTTTGTATTTCCAAACTCATTTGTTATTGCTGTGCCTTTAGTTTGTTCAGCGCTTTTGACAACGGAGCATAATTACAGTCTCAAAAACTTATATATCAAGGTAATGTTCAATCCTTCTGCAATTGACATGGCAGAAGTTTACTGTTGTCACAAATAAGAATAGTCATTTTTAATTTACTGTTCATTTTTGCAATTTTGGTATTTTTGTATTTTGAGATGTTTTATTTCTGAACTGACAAGCACCGACTTGGACAAAATCAGACTCTTCATCGGCAGTGTAATGGATAAACGCATTGAGCATATTATGCTTACAGTGATATTGCATATCAGTCTACACTTTATTGTTTAAATGTGACTTACAGTTTCGTTCGGTACGTTCCACTTCATTGGACCTGCACTTCGCAATTTTGGCGCTCTAGACGAAAGACTATTATGTGATTTGCATGTGACATTTTTTAACCAATCAAAGTAAGGCAATGCGGCGTCAAATCTGATGCCGGCAACATATCAAAATCTGTAGGCAGTCAACATATTCATTGCCGACGATTCAAAGTAGAATAATATATATTGAAAGTATTTGATTCACCTTTTACAGACTGCCTCTACTCGTCAAAGGTCATCATAAGCGACCACAGTATTGAGTCATCAGAATTTTGAGTAAACGTGTTGATATAGAAAAAAATCATTGCTCCAAAAATTGAAATACGACGTATCATTTTTATCATTTTTTGCAGGATAAAACACAACATCTAAAGTCTGTACATGACGAGCGAAAATCAAGAGGAATAGTAGAAATTGATTACGATGGTGCTTATTTAGTTAACAGCTCTTACGCTAAACTTGGATGGTATGCTTTGTAGATAACAACAATATACTGTTCACATAACAGGGTTTCAGATTCGTTCATAAGATATTTATGTTCATCCTGTGTTGTCAGGTTTTCTTTATCAAGTCAATATTATATGGTATCTATGCTTAAAAATAACTAATTCAGTAATTATGTACTTTTGATTCTAAAGATAACACTGAAAATGTCTTTTGTAATAGAAACATTTTCGGCATGTGCGTGCCAAGTAGAGATTTGTTTCAACTCAGTTATCAAGGATCTAATTGCAAAAACTTACTTATTTAATTTAGGAAAATGCTCATTACTGCTTCGGCAATGTCGGAAATGAAATTTTGTTAGTTACTGGAAGTATTAATTGCTAATTGTAACTGGAAGTATAAATTATTATTTTTATAGTTTAATCCAGACGACAGGAAATTTGAGCTTAATTCGGTGATAAGCATTAAAAAAGTATATTGTTTATCTTCTTAAACAGGGGGCCAAAACAACCATGATCTGCAAAAATGTTAGCAACCGTGAAAATGTTTTAATGTAGTTTAGGTTTAAATTTGAATGTACCCTCTATAGAATTTTTTTTTCATACGTATATATTACTCAATTTCTTCTTTCATATTGATGTTTCATTGTTGTGTTTGAAATGAAATTATTAGTTTATATATGTATTTGTTTTTTGTAAGGGCAATGGCTACTGGTGATATGGATAGTGACGGATATGACGACTTTATCATGGGTGCGCCTGGATATAATGTTATGGGGAGTCCACAAGAAGGGAAAGTTTTCATCATATATGGAAACAGTAAAATTATCTTTATCTTAAACTCCTATATTGTTTAATGTTTAAGGCCTGGGGTCTTAACAATAAAAGTGTTGTCCCATTGTTTAGTTTACCATGAATTTGTAGAGACTTTGTCTCATTTGCATTTACTCCGTATCCCTTCATTGTTAATTAAATACAATAGGGTCTGTAAGTCTCATACAATTCTGGAACTTCCGGGTACATAATTTGTACCCGGAAGTTTCATTTTTATCACAAAAATATGACGTTTCAAGCAAACAACATGGACGTCATAATCCGGCAACGTCATATTTCGGCGGGAAACGTTTTCCAATTTCAATTTTATCGTGTTGTCTCGGTGTCACATGACGAGATTTACAGACCCTATTATGCCCTATGGTTCAGTCAGGTGCTATGTTCATTCTTTGATTGTTTGATATTTAACCGACAATATTACTGCTAATTTGGAACGTGAACAGATTGAGCACTATGAGGAATAATAAAGCCATTGGTGATGTAAATATTTATTATCTCTTAGAAAAGTTTAATAATTAGCAATTGAAATAAAGAGATTGAAAATATCAACATCCCTTTTCTAGTTACGATCCTTTTTGTGATTTTTATAACTTTTTTGTGATATATACATACAATGGAAGCCACTATTGAACAAACGAAAATGTAAATATACGAATGACTCTAAAAGTCCCCATAACAACGATGTATTTTGCTTCTGTTTGTTTTTTAGGGGGGGGGGGTTGTATTAAATGTAAGCTTGAATATATAGTTTTATTGATTTGGACACATTTTGCCTTAAATCGTTCTTCTTTCGAGTTTTGCTAATATCTTTAGTCATGACCTTTATCCATAAATTCCATAAAAAGTAACCATCACTGCCTGATATTCATATTCAGATGAAGTCCGTTATGTTCTTTTCAATGACATACAAATTATAAGCATGTTATTTCGGTATAAATAAATTCAAAAATACACTTAACGACTAATGCACTATATTCACAGGGTCACATAAATACAAAAATAACGATACGATATAAACATCGATCTCATATACGCCATTCTTTGGTACCTTTTTACGGAACACAGGTCGAGGCTTTGAACGAGTGCGGGAAATGATGGCTCCCAAATTCAATGAAATTTACTATATCTACCTTCAGCCATATGAATCTATACTGTTTAAAGTTTGTTGTTTTTTTTTCAAATAAGTATATTATTCAATGTGATTTTTTACTGTAATTTTTATGTATGGAAATTTAAAATCAAATTTGATAAGTGTCAACCGTCGTCGCGTGTAATTTAACGAGAACTTTATATTGAAATGCTTTTCCTTTGATAAAAAGGATAAAACACTAGTATATAATGATAAATGACAAGTATATTACATGGCATCGGTAGCTCAATGCGTAAAACTGTTGGACATACGGTTTCTGTAGTTCAAACCTTTTTCAAAATAACAAATTTATAAATATTTTATATATATATATCAGTCGCTTAATGCGTTAGGTTATCGGTAACCAACATAGTTCACTGCAATATTCGAGCCTTTTGCAGCATTTCGAGACTAATTTATATTGTCAATAAGATTTGCAAAAGAAAAAAAGCTCACGTGCAAGAAAAAATGGCAAGTCATTCGGATTTGCAAAAGAAATGAGCTAAAATGGAAAGTCTGGGAGGCATTAAAAATGCAGAATCGGGCGGTACTGTAATTTAACATTTACATTTTAAGTCTGAATGTTTTCCTCCAAAGCCAGGATATGTTTTATATTGAAAATCTTTTGAACACATTTTACTGCACTTGTAAAATTTAGGTATTTATTTTAAGCTCAAGCAAGATAACATACTGTTCTACGGTTTTCTGTTTTGTGTTGTAGGTTCCAATTGCTCTGGATTTGGACATTATCATCAGGACATAGAAGCTAAGGATGATCTCTACAATCTCCCCTTAAATATCACTGCACTGCATGGATTTCCAAATGTAAGTGTCCTTCCATGTATGACCGTTTTGTCATCGTCAGTATTTTAGAGTACTGAATTCCTATTGATTTTATGAATTCATTTTATTCGAAAATGGCAACACAGTATATGAATATACGATCCCAACACTAAGTTGATAAACCAAATCTCAAAGAACCATACTAATTTAAACCAATAACACAGAGAATGTTTATAATGCAAAAACATTCATAGCACAATATGCTCAGATGTCTTCAATCTATATGCGGTCATTTCTCGTCAGAGCAAAGTAAAACTACCTCAAAAATTACATGTAAAAATTCGCAGATAAAACACATAAAAGGTGAATGATAGGATATGGAGTAAATGCACATGAGACAAAGTCTTTACAAATACATGATAAAAAACAAGCAAAGGGGCAACGCTTTTATTGCTGTTCTTCTTGGAGCCACCATGAGACATTCAACATAAAGGCCAAAATCGAGCTCATAGGCAATGCAACTATTGTTTTGTTTTGAGTTTTTTGTCGGACACTACAGCAACGGAAGGGGTGTTTGGCGCACCGCAAAACTGATTTATTTTTATATTTAGAATTAGTTAGAACAATATATATATAGTTGATATAATGTAATTGAGAAAACATATACTGAGTAGTAGTAATAGTAAATATGAAACGTTCTCGGAATATTTTTCGGCAAGAATATATAGGATATCAAATTAAGTTAATAATTTGCAACATAGAACTTCTCACCACTTAATTTCGCCGTTAAACATTTTAAGATTTTTTTTGGTTCGTAAATATACGTACCGTTTAACGGGTAATTTTTGCGGTAGTAAAATTTTGAAATTCATTCTACAAACAAGGGTATTAAATATAAGCGTTTATCAATTGTTGTTGATGGAATATTCGGTAAAGAACAACCATATAAGGATATTACTTGACTTTAATTTCGAGAGTTTTATTTCGGGCGTTTACATACATCTATCGAATAAAAGCCTCGCAAAAATTACCCGCTATACGGTAACTACTGTCATATTGTTTTTGCACATTTGCAAATGTTAGTTAAACAGATAGATGTTTATATATCACGGATTGAATTGAAAATCATTGTTTCCTGATGGATGATACTTATCTGGGGTGACTTCAAAATATAACCGTTGTGCATGAGGTTAGCCTTATATATGAACTAAAACAGTGGTGTCATAGACTAGTATGACACACAAACATTCCCATAGTCTACGGATACATCAGGACATAAAACAAAAACACCTCCTCTTGCATTCATGACATTTATTCAACACTGCCTACTCCACATCACAATAGCTGGAAAAGGGAAATAACTCATATTTACAAAAACATATATGGTCATTCAAATACAGATATATAACACCCCCCACAAAAATAAAATCTCTTAAATTTTATATAATGGTCTATGGATTTTTGAAAACACAAGATCATGTAAAATAATTTGAAATATACTGAATTACAAATAAAGTAATTATAAGGTTTACAATTTTTAAACACATTCAAAATAGATGAAAATATATACTGAACTTTCACACTTGTAAAAAAAAGAGCATCCATCGGAAAACAACAATCCAGGTACGTATGCAGAAATCGAGAGTCTGGCATCGAAAAGTCTCCCCCTTAGAACTCCATGCACGCATTACTCTCATATATAAGGATGAAGTTTGGCACAAGGTATCCACTCAAGGATTTGCAATGCACGCATTACTTCCACACAGACATACATATAAAACGACGCTACAAAAAACTATGCATAGAACTTTTACTCAAACATCCTAAGGAAAATTGCCATTTAATGTATAGCTGAATAAAATATTGATATAATCATCAGAGACCTTAAACTCTTGAAAAAAGGTATAACACAACTTTTGTGAAAATGTCTATAAATTTCACCACATTTGAAAAAAATACGACTATTTCCCTCTCTCTATCGCTCAAGATTCATACATCTCACTCCCACGATAAAAAAAATAATAGCAATGAAAAATATAGAAGTTCCAGAAAAGAAAATATCAACCAACTAGGTTTTATTTATTACATAAATCACACCGTTATTGGCAATTCACTATCAAATCAGCATAAATGATTTTAAAATATGTAAAATATGACAATGTGACAACGCAAAAGTTTCTAAATAATTACTGTCATATGGCAATGCAATCATTACCAATATAAAATAACTGTATAAACAACTGTAACGTTCTGTAACATTATTAAACGGGAAATAGCTGGTAAAATGGCGATACATTATATATATATAGATATTCTTCTTGATTTAAAGATATTCTTGAAATCTTCAATATCGAACGTTTTTAATGCTTTAAACGATATGGCGATACAATTTTCACTAAATAATTAACAAGAAACGGACTGGATCTTCTTTTGTCATCGGACAATCTTTAACATTCGATGGCGATACAATTATCACCAATTAAAACTTCATCTGATATTATAACAAACGACATGACATTTAATTTTCTTCAAATGATCATCATAAATTTACTGTATTGTAGGCGGGACTTCGACAAATACACAACAGTCAACAATTTACGCTCCACGTGCAAATCATGACTTAGTCGGGACACACGGATGGCAGCACATCCACAATACACAGATCCAATGAAAATACAAAGTAATTACGGACGCATGGACAGATGGCAATACACATAACGCAGATATATACAGTCTCGCTGGATCAACAGAATATATTTTTATGCTCTAAATCTAGCTCCAAATACATGGCACGAACTTTAAAATTAAATGTTCTTACCGATTATTGAAATACTTGTAGTTACTATATTTATAAACGGCCAAACAGTACAGTATAATTCAATCCAAAATATGCAAGATACCTAATTCCACCAGTAAAATGTCCAAAAGTTGTTACAAAGTTGTGTAGAGTTCCAAATAGATTTCAATGTCGAGCACGTGTTCGTGGTCTAATTTGCAGACAATTTCAATTTTTCGGGGAAACTAGTCCAGCTCACATATAGATGAACAAATAACATAAACGTTGGTCAAACGGGAACAGTTAGGGTTCTCCGACATATTATAGACTAGGGTGATACACAAACATTCCCGTAGTCAACAGATACATCAGGACATAAAGCAAAAACACGTCTGATGCCATCATAACATTTATTCAACACTGCTTACGTCACATTACAATAGCGGGAAAAGGGAAATAACTCATATTTACAAAAACATATATGACCATACAAATACAGATATATAACAATGGTAACATTGATTTTATTTTGAAATTAAATCAAATACAAGTCAAATAATGAAAAGGATATTCCTTTCCGGGTTTATTTTTACATTATCTTTACAGAAACAGTCACGGTTTGGTTCGGGAATAGCAGTTCTTGATATAAATCTAGATGGCGTTCTTGATTTGGCAGTAGGTTCGCCAGCATACTACATTGATAGTCCTCTAGAGTATAAGGTGCGTTAGAGAAAGTTCTAGGTTATAAAAAAGTTTACACCTTTAATGAGGGATTATAGTAAATCTGTTAAGAAATGTGGGTGTTTCAGAATGGTATATGTCTTATCATGAACTGTTCTGAAACTATTAGATTTTTTTAACATAATTTTATTAAGGATTTGTCCAATTGTTGCATGGTTTTATACTATATTTCTATATTGATATGGCTATTTACGAAATACATCATGGGAGCTGGTATATAAACTTGCAAAACCAAGGTATGCCAATTATTGAAAATGATATACATTCGGCTACAATTATTGGACACAATATTCAAAGGACCAGCTAAAGACTAAATTGATATTTTTATTGAAGATCCCATGAAAAACTTTTTATTCTTATAAAAGAAGTATAATATACAAAAGTACAAGTTGGCTTCTCAGTAAGTATTCAGAATTCTGTATATTTTATTGACGTATCATTTAGTAACCTCAATATTTTGTTATTTTGTGTTACATACATGAAAAAGAAAAACGCAACAAGGTAGAAATTTTTTTTTCTTGCATGCCAGTTAGCCCTGATTATGATTGTATGCAAATTCTAAAATTGCAGCAAATATGAATATTGTAGCAAATAGATTCAAGTAATAAATACTAATATATGTAAAAAAAACGTGAAAACTATTTCGAAGATACAATGCATGTTTCTGCTAGTTTTTTTTGCAAATGGGAAATGTTTATGATTTGATTAACAAATCAAGTAGTTACGTGTTGAAGTTTTGTTATATAAAATTTGTTATTTGAATAGGGTTTGGTGTCTGTTTTCCTTGGTGCAAAGAACAGTAGAACATATGGCAAAGTCAATTTTGACTTTTCTTGTCAGGTAAAAAAGGGATACATTAATTAAAGCATCTACTTTTGATGAGGATAAGGAGATACCAAAGATACTGCTTATTGACATTCTGTAGGGAAACTTCGACAACTTGTGTCTCTTCAGTGCAGGTCAAATCATGTATAAAAGCTGATAGAGAACAAAATACTAATAAGATCAAAATAGTAGAGCGAAAATCAGCAAAGTACAGCGCTAAGCTATTTCACACCCGCTCACAATCCGAGATTAGGGTATACTGTTTTTGGTCCGAATAGGTGTGTTGGATTTGTTTGTTGGCCCGTCTAAAAAATCTTTCGTCGCCTTTAAAAGGATCAAATCTGAATTTTGTATAAGCGTGTCACATTGTAAGATGTTTTACAGACCATTCTGCTTACGGACATTTTTGCGTTACAGTGAAATTCAGCGAATTTTTGCTCAATTGACACACATCAGTTGCAAGATTTGCGTTTTATTATGGTACGCTAGTTCAAACCTGTACAAAAGGAGTCCAGCAAAAAATCAACTTTTCCACCTATGTGTCTTTCTGACACATATCGTTTTCGTACTAAATTCTTGAGTTCACAAATTCAAAACATTAAACAATCAACGTTATAACAAATGAGGGTAATAACAAAACAAAATTACCGAGCAAAATTGTCAGAAAATCCAAAAGATAAAAACACAAAGTTTGTGCATAACCACCGAAAACTTTGTAAACAGCAATGGTTCTGGCTTGGTGTAGTCCTTTCAAAAGAACTAGATTAAACAGGTTTTAAAATAAAGAATTGAAGTTAGCACTAAATAATGTTTATGGGAATGTTTTGCTTAATAGTTTAAAAAATGACTATTTACCGAAGTTAAAATTCTGCATATGCGCATTTCGACAACTTATATCTCTTCAGTGAAAATAAAATGAAAACGTTTGGACCATAAACTCAAAGATGTTAAAAAACTGATAGAGAACAATGAACCAATATGATTTAAATGTAAAAAGGAGTACATGAAAAGGGGATGTTTTCTTGTTTTCATAGAGCTAAAAATTTTACTTTAAACAAAAGGTGATCTCTATTTTTTTGCATTTTTGTTTTAAACAAAATTAAAAAATGCCTATCTAGGAAATTTCATTTATTGAGGGTGTATGGTATTTGATATTGTGCGTAAAATACCATTCTCTTTTTTAAATAATTCCTTATCATGTCATGGTATATTCGCGATTTTTTAATTTTGTCTTTCGTTTTATTTTTATGTGATCTTAAACCCTAGATTTGGGGTAAAGGATAAATGTTATGATTTTGAAGAGGTTAAAGTTAGAATTGTTAAAGTTTTAATTTGTCCTCAATATTTTACTCTTATCTTGGTAAGTGAATTGTTTTATGTTTTTGCTTTTATTTATTTATTTTTTGTTTGTTTAATAGTAATAAGTGTGAATTTATACTACGTTAGTAAATTTATTAAATATTACATTTCAGAGCATCTACTGCAATCTAGGGTATACATTAGCAGCCGAAGATGTTAATGGAGACGGACATGAGGATCTCATTATGGGATTACCATTCTATACGGGACAGTATAATCAAAGTGGAGTTATAGCAGCATACATATCAAATAAAGATGTACCAGGTAACAATATGAACATATTTTACCGCCATGAAACAATAATAGTATTTTTCACTAAACATGATTGAGCATTTGTCTATTCTTTCTTTGGAGGGGGTATTTTAAATGATAAGAGCAACACCTCGGCCTGACATGTTTTATCTGCCACCAGTGCTGATAATTTTAAGTATTATTGGCCAATGTCCTTCGGCATTTATATAACTAGAAAAGAATAATTAGCATTTTTAATCCCCCCAGATCAAGGATCAGGGCATATTGTTTTTGTCCTGTCTGTCTGTCTGTTTGTCTGTGCGTCCGAAACTTTAACATTGGGATAACTTTTGAACTATATAAGGTAGACTTTTGATACTTGGCAAGTGAATATGTCTAGTCATGAGGAACATAAATGGGCAAAAAAATGAGGTCAGGTCAAAGGTCAAGGTCACAGAGGTTAAAAAGGGGTGAATTTGGCTGTTTTCACATATTTTACTGTAGAATCCTTATTATTTATCGTATTGAGACAGGGTTTGTTTTAGTTATTGATGTATGTCGACGGATATGAGGTAGCATTTTCCGTTTTCGAGAAACAAGAGGCCCAAAGGGGGACAAATGGAAAAAAATGAATTTTTCAATTTTTGGTCGGATCTTGATGCAGTATATTTCTGTAAGATTCTTTTAGCATGTTAAAACATATACTTTTAACAATTAAAACCATTTCAATAAACAAGAAGCCCAAAGGGGCTTCATCTGTTTCAGAATAAAGGGTTAAAATTTGGTGTTTTCATAGTAATGAACAACTTTTGAACTATGTAAGATAGACTTTTTAATACTTGGCAAGTGTTTAGGTTTTGTCTAGAGGAACATAAATATTCAAAAAAATTAGGTCAAAGGTCCAGGTCATAGGGGTGAAAAAGGGGTGAAATTGGGTATATATTTATCTGTGGAATCTGGGGGCATATGTAGTGTTTCACAAACACATCTTGTTTGTAAATATAAAAGAAGCAAATATTTGTAAAGCTTAAAGACCGCACGAATTTCAGCAGCTTTATCGTGCTTTTCCTTCAGTTAAATTTGTTTGTCTATCCAAATAGTTATAAGATGTGAGCAAGCCTTAAGAGCAATCATCGTATCTTCCCGACAAATTGTTATCCGCTCTGATATTTAAGGTCCTCACACGACAAGTAAAACACATGTACGATCAATACCCTTACAATTGGCATGTCAAGCATTTTTCATTCTCATTGTTCTTTTGCTTAATGCACTTAACATTTCATTCTTTTGGACTTATAGTGACAAGAATTGCAAGTTCTCGCAAAGTGATAAGCTCGTTTCTTGCTATGACCTTTGCTTCAGACACAATATTTCTTACATGAGCAATGTCGCATGCACATTTAAGACGCCTACTATATCCATGGCTCTGATCTATCCATTACGGAGTTTAAAGTGTTCATTTAAGCGTCAAGGTTATTTCTAGGAAAATCCTTTGTTAGTTCTTCCAAAAGATCTTTGTCTTTTTTATTTTATTATTTTTATTGTAATTATTATTATTTTTGTTATTATTATTGCAATTGAAAAGTAAATAATATCATGATATTCAGCATTGCGCGAAACAAACATTTATCATCATGGCACATAACGGACGGTTGCATAATTTATCTATTAAACACGCAGACAAAAACGACCTATATTCAACCTAGTCATCATGATATTCAACCTTTTAAACGAATGCAAATCAATTTTGTTCTTAAATCCAGTTATTCGATGAAAGCATAGAGGCAAAAAAACTTGAAACATATTCAACAAATAGCCATATTGAATCATTATTGAATTCATTTATTTAGCTCATCTGATCCAAAGGGTGAGAGTGAGCTATTGGCGTCATTCGTGTCCGTCGTCCGTTGTCCGTCCGTCTTTTAATTTTTCACATTTTCATCAACTCCTCTGAAACCACTGAAGCAAATTCAACCAAACTTTACAGGAATGGTGTATAGAAGGACCTTAACACAGATTCCTCATTTCGTTCCGATCCGACAAAAATCATGGCGGCCATCGCAGAACTTATATTTAACATTGGACCCTACGGGAAAAACGTCATTTTCATCAACTCCCCTGAAACCGCTGAAGCAAATTCAACCAAACTTTACAGGAATGATGTATGGAAGGTCCTTTATTTTGTTCTGATCCGACAAAAACATGACCGCCAGTGCAGAACATATATTTAACATTGGACACTATGGGAAAAACGTAATTTACATCAACTCTTCTGAAACCACTAAAGCAAATTAAACCAAACTTTACAGGAATGATGTATGGAAGGTCCATTACAAAGATTACTCATTTCGCTCCGATCCGACAAAAACCATGGTCGCCAGCGCGAAACTTATATTTAACATTGGACCCTATGGAAAACCGTCATTTTTATCAACTCTTCTGAAACCACAGAAGCAAATTCAACTAAACTATACAGGAATGATGTATTGAAGGTCCTAAACACAGATTGTTCATTTCCTTCCGATCCGACAAAAACATGGTCACCAGAGCGGAACTTAAATTTTACATTGGCCCCATTGGAAAAATCCGACAAACCCTGCTGTCCAGCATTTTGTCAGGTGAGCGATACAGGCTCAGTCTCTGGGCCTCTAGTTTGCATATTGGTTTGTATCATAGAAACAATCGGAATTTTACCAATAAAAACGTAAATTTTTTTGGCTTACTCGACATGTTAATCTACTACGAAGCACAATGAAGCAAGTCATATGTTATTGCAGATTACATATGAGACTTGTCATCGCTAATCAAAAACGTAATGCATCCATCAATTCAAAGTAAAATTGGTCCAATATTTTGGAAAAGGAATATACTCTTTATCTCTTAACAATACCAGTGATTTATCAATTTAAGTAAAAACAATATTCAAATTTCCAATATTTAAAGAATTATATTTCTTATATTTCCAGAAATCAAGTACAAATGATTCATAGTCAAATAGAACTGAAAAACACAATACCGAAGTTTCTGTAAATTTTTATTCTGCAGATAGTCATTGCGACAACTTATGTCTCTTCAGTGTAAATGAAATAGTATTATTCGAAATCCAAATCGAAATTGATATCAATCCTAAACACTAACACTATGTTTATTTTTTTTTTCAGTCGGACCTACAACTATCCCGTTTGAAGATTTAAAGTGGAAACAATATTCTGACCAACAGGTGAAGTAATGTAATAAATAAATAAACATAATGAATGATACAGGAAGAATTTGTTTGCTTCGGATTTTGGCATTCTAAAGTTTTGACAAATATTTAAGCTTTTCGTCTATAGATTCTACTTTACTTGTGTATTTTTTCTTATTTCTTCAAAATAGATTTTTCACATTAAACCTAGTCCTATATAAAACTTGTTGAATTAACCTCTCAAAACATCGGCAAACGAATACAGAAGCAACTAGAAAAACTGTGAGCAAAGCTCACTGATATATACCACCCTCTACCCCATTTGATTGCAGAAGTTAAAAAATCCACATAAGAAAAATTCAAGTCAAATCAAATTTTAGATAGCTGCACAATGGCAACATCCACTGAACATTCTTTGAAAGTTTCATTGAATTTCACCAAGTGGTCTAGGAGGAGTTGTCGCCACAAAGTATGTGCCCCTATTGCCAACAGAATAACAAACGAACGGATGAAAGTACGAACTGACACCATGATCACTATATACCACACACTAAAGCGGGGTATAAAGGTGAGGAAAGGGGAAATTCCAAAATCACTAATCCAAAAACACGACAATTCAATGTCGATGGTTCTAAAAATGACATAAGCTGTCACTTAATTACTCAATGCGTAGGATATCTAAAAAAATTTAAGATGAGAGGCAACAATAAAATCATTTTTCCTTTTTCTACGTTTTGTCAATAATCACTGATCACTGTTTTGTCACATGATTATATTTTTATATAAGTAAAATAATAAAACAAAGCACACCATTACCAGTATATTTTTCTTTACCATTCACTGCTAATGTCTCAACATAAAATCTAACAGTTATAGGAAAAGTTAAATGATTTTTTTTTTTATCTGTAAAACCCCGGTTGATAACAAACTGTTATAAAACGTCTAATAAAGTGCACCAACTAACCATGCATGGAACTTTATAGAGAGGTAATACTTTTTAATAAGAATCTCCGAAACTTTAGCTGCTCTCGCCTTAAACTGAATATGTCAAGAAAGAATTTTTCAACAAATATCCAATTCATAATTTTGAAAGCGAAAAAGTAAAAAATTGTAAATAATATTGAATACCAGAAATATCTGTTTTTATATTTAAAAGCAACCATATGCTTGGTTTGGATATAAAATTGATGCAAAGAAACAGACTCTTAGGGTTACTTCACCAAATACCAGGAAGTGTTCTCAGTAAGTAAAGTCTTCTGACAAATCATAAGTGAATGTATAGCAGTACTCTCTTCTGTAGAGATGTGTAGGCCTTTCCGCACAACTTCCCGTAGTAAAGGTTTTTGGGTCAAATAGAAAATTAGTCTCATACAGGATTGTCTGAACATCACCAGCAAGTGGGATTTTTTAGGAAACTTATTAATACTTTGGTTATCACGTGTAGAAACTTGCAGATTCTGTTGGTGAGTACAGTTTAATTACCTCATTTTGGAAGATATATTCTCTTGTATATTATGGTATAAATTGTTGTTATAGTATACAACTTGAAAACATAAAAGGTAAAAAATATAAATAGCGCTTTCGGCCTTTCTTTTTCTAAGATATTAATATAGGCACGAAATTAAAATTCTATCACCAATAACAGATTTACATGAAATAAATGAAGGAAAGAAAACAGGAAACACTTACAATGGCTGAACATTATAATCACATGTCACAATCAACCAGGAAACTGCACAAGAAAAACAATCAAAGACAAAAGACAAACATAGATAGCGATAGGAACTCGGGATAGCCGGACTTGGTACCGGCACTACCAACAGCCAGCGGTAGGGTTAAACCGGTTTATGGGCACCCAAACCTCCCCTTTCTCTATCCCGTTTCTTTATAGTATAATAAACATACAAATAAAACCCAATACAGGTAGACCACTAACTCTGAGACCACAATCTTGAAAAGGAAAGAATAGACAAAACGTAATTTAGAAAAATTGGTCGAGGAGTGCTCGCCGGTAAACTGCCGGCTAGTTCAAGGAGCCTAGTCTGCTGGTAAAACACTGTCACACAAAGGCTTAATTAATAGAATGCTAAATAGATAAGAAATTGGTATAGCAGTTGACATTCTATCCTTATAACTGGTGTTTTTGTATAACAAGTCCCAATGAATTATTGAAGAATTTGTTACTGCATTAGATTCTTGAATTCATTTCTTCTCAATAATTATAAAAATGACTGTCTGAGGTATTATTTGAAAGCTGCCCCTTAGTTATACTATACAATTACGGCCCGCATAGGAGGTGGACATCAATAATTGTTAACCTGGAAGTGAAGCCCCCGGGAAGACAACACTTTACAGGTTGACAATTATCGATGTCCACCGACTGTGAGGGTCGTAATTTGTTTATTATACCTAACAGACATTTAGTTATATTTGTAAAGTGGAGTTATTACGTGTAATTAATTCCGAAAAGAGAAGAAATATACATTTTTATGGTTTTTGTGATTTCATTCATTCAACATTTGACAAACAGCCGTATTTCACATCAATTGCTATTTTTTAGCCTTCTTCTGATTTTGATTAGTTCTTGTATAAACAATGCAGACAACTTCTGGTAAAGCGCTTAATTGATTTAAACTTCTGGTAAAGCGCAAAGGTGATCACGTCAGGTGAGATGCAAAAGGGTTGTCGAGGGTGACAATTATAATGTCCTATATGATATTACGGTAATGTCTTTCACTGAATTGTCAGTGTGAACATCGGAATTGTCATATGTCATGTGATCATAAATTATCCAATGGAAAAGTGTCTTAAAGAGTGAGGTATAATAAAATAAGTTATCAACTAATACACGAAGCATGCATTTTAAATGGCAAAATGTTCCCATTCCTACTTATAATCGATAATGCAACTATAACAAAAACAGAATAATCAAATTCACATGTGCACTTTATAAAACAACTGTTGCTAGTTTATGATTTTTATTCTGAGATATTTTGTAAATGTGCGCTAAAAGCAATCAGTCAATTAATTAATAATTCATTTAGTGAGTAAGCTACAGTTAGGACTAAGCGAAGGTACACAACATGTTGAATTAATTTTCAATTCTTTTTTTCGCAGACCATCGTGTGCCTTCTCACCACAAGATATACAAGTTATTGGTAGGGCGGATATTTTCAATTATGGAAATATTGCAGCAATAAAGAATCAAACTATACTTGGAACAATAGAACAGGAATGTGCCGGTTACAGTTTAGACTTTGGTTATCTATATGACAATAAGACATTGATTCTAGCCGTTGGGTATCCAGGATTAACAACATCTGGATCTTATTATACACTCCCTATAAATATAACCCGTGCTGGAATGGTGGTATTGTATAACATGACAGACGGATCTAGTGAAATAGCCAGAATTGAGGGCGACAGAAGATATGCAAGATTTGGTTCACTTGTTAAGGTTTGTTTTATTACTATGCACATGTTCATTTTGAGGAGTTTGAATTATGTTTTGTTTTGTCATCATCATGTTGGTCGCCTCTCTGTGTATGATAGTTATTTTTACATGTGCATTTACCGGATAGTAAGTTATTTTTGCAAGGATATAATTTATGCAATATCGGGAATGTTTTAAGACTAGACAAAAATTTTAAAAAAAGCTCAGGAAGCAACAATTAATTCAGAAATGAGGCATTTTTTATGTAGCTCGCTATTCTCATTAATTTTCAGATTTGCAAAAAATATCGTTTGAGGAGATATAGCGCAATAAATAATTTATTTCAAAAAGCGCACTTTTTTGTCCAAATAAACTTGTACCCACAGATCAAGCAGAGATGGTGTAACCCTTCCGCTTGCTTTTGCTTGTTCCGGTACCAAGTTCTGTTGTCCCGAGTTTCTATCGTTGTTTACATTTGTCTTTTGTAGTTTATTTGTATTTTGCTTCTGCAGTTCTCTTGTATATTGTGGTATGTCAATGTATTTTTCAGCCAATGTAGGAGTTTCCTACTATCCTTTTTAATTCATTAAGTGAGCAAGCTACAGTTAGGACACAACCTGTTAAATTAATTTTCCATTCTTTTTTTGTGGTGCCTTCTCACCACAAGATATACAAGTTATTGGTAGGGCGGATATTTTCAATTATGGAAACATCTTATTTATTGGTCAGTGGTATATATTCCATAATATTTTTTTGATATCTTACAGCAGCACTTCCTTATTATTGTGGGCTAAATTCTGTACTTATTATATGCAACAAGAAACTCCTTCATTTGTTTATAATATATTTCACAGATAGTCGATGTCAACAGCGATGGTATAGATGACTTAATTGTAGGTGAACCATTTAGAAACGGCAACAAGGCTGGCATAATCAATTTTGGTAAAATCGTGTATAATCTAATTGTTTATGTCTATCTGAATTTTTCTCTTCTTTTTTTCGAAGAGACAGAAAACCCTGTGTTAAACATCAGATTATTAAATTACACATCCCTCCTAAATCATCTTAAGTTCTTGATAACAGATACTCACTCATTATTTTCAGTTTTGTTTATAAATTTAATTTGTTCATAAAATATTTCCAAAGTATGTCATGAAATATTGTTGTTTAGGTAGACTACAAATTGACTGAAATTTTGACGATGTGTATTTGCATTAACTTTTACGACGCTAACGGAACCATTCTTGTCATTGTATTTATCTTGCCACAGACAGAGTGATGTCCTGATTTTTGTTGAGTTTTACAAGAAAGATTTGTCCTTTAGATAAATGTCAGATCACATCTCTTTATTTAAAAAAAATCACGCAATTATAGGGAGATTTCTAGGCTCGACAGTCCGCAATGGAGCAAATTTGAAGATGAAATCAAATGAACATGATTTTTTAATGAAAATGGCATGAATGGATCCATTATTCTGAACTAATGACAAAAAATGCATCATCTTCTATTCATTAATAATTTCTGCCTTGATTACTAGCTTGTATTTTACGTTTGACAGAACGTAAGAACATGCAATGAAATGGAACGTAATGTCATTAATTCTGCATAGTGACGGATGAGTCAATGCTTTAGCAGTTTAACATCAAAGTGTCGGTCTCTAGTTATATAAATCAGTAACATTGCACATATCAATGAATCGTGTTTAACTGCATACATATACCCGTACAATTGTACAATGTACAAAGTGTTAACTAAAACAAAACAGAACAACAAAGCAACGATTAACTGCCCTGTCTTTTAAACCAGACATACAACAAAACAACCAAAAACAGATAGCGAAAAAAAATAACATGTAAATTTTAGATAATCAATTCTTCAAGTCACTCCGTGTTGTTGTGTAAAAGATAGAGGTTTCTTCGAGACCAAACCAGTTATCAAATTAGAAGCCGCTTTGGTTCTTTAATATGTCATAAATCTTCATTATTTAATTTGGATGCCACAATATTTTATTGAAAACAAAAAGGTCGTGTTACGGGTGTCATGCATGAAGATCATGCTTACCCTTCAGCACCATCTGATGATACCTCCACCTTTTGTAGTATTGTACAAATGCAGTAATGCTTAATGTGCCATGCTTAAAAATTCTCTTCCAGGTTACTTTGCTGACCTTGAAGTGTTCTTATTTCTTTTGATTATTTGCAGAGAGCGGCATGGTGTATATTTACTATGGTGGAAGTATGTTCCCGAAAGGCAATGCTACACATTCCGCGAAATGTACTCAGACGACTCCGTGTCCAAAAAAAATTGTAAGATTGTAATCAGATACATATATATGAGAAATCAAAATTTGAAAAATACAAAGAGTGAAAGATGCTGTGTATTGATGTTTTAAAACTCAAAAAGAAATCAATAACGATAATTAAGAACAGCTTTAAGAATTTATTTTATTTTATTTTTACTGTTTTTTATTATTTCATTTATTTATTTTTGAAATAGAAAGTGTTAACAGAAAACATCTACAATGACTGAAAATAACGATTACATGCTATAATCTGCAAGGGAATGCACAGAAACATGAATAAAAACAAAATGTAAACGTAAACAACGGTAGGAATTGCTGACAGGTTGACTTGGTTCCGGCACTAGCAAAATATGGCGGTAGGATTTAACCGGTTTATTGATACCCAACGCTCCCTTTCTCTGTTGTGTTTTCAAAACGTTTAATAGACGTACGTATTATGTATTATTATTAGTATTTTTATTATGATTATTGTATTAAAAATACGATAAATTTATTGCAATTCGAAACCGTTTTAGAAACGCAAAGTCAACAACGACGGCAAAAATAGATATGCAACATGGTTTATCTCATATTTAGTAGAAATATGTACCTTTATGCATGTTAAACAATAGCTGTAAGTCAGATCAAGCCCTGAAAAATCCATATCATGAACTCAAACTTCACTTCCGGTAATCTTTTAATTAAACAGATCAGTCTGTCGGATTTTGTTTTACAGTGATGAATTAATTTGAATTTTCTTGCTATTAAGATTTGAATATTCTAATGTAATATGTTTGAGTTTCACACTCGAAACGTGCACATCACATCACGTATTTTAACTGATATTTCGCGGGCATTTCCTATCTTTGCATTTCACTGATTACACTGATTGTGTAGAAAATGTTTAAGAATAGAGAAAGCTGTATATTATTTAAGCCTTGTGAACGTCAGTCTTCATTTACGGTATATCCGTTTGCCTGGCTCCACAGTTGATGTTCACAGTCGCCTCACTGGTTAACCCAATTCGCAAATTTATTGGAAGACGAAAACCGAAGCAAAAATGTAAAGGAAGGAACGATATCCTAAAATCAAAAATTAAAAGAAAAAAAGGAAACATTGTAATTGACATATAACACAAATTGAAACAAAATGACAAAAACGAAACAAACCATCGAAAATAAAAACAGGGAAAGCCACAAAACTTAAGCACTAGCAGTGTGAACCCCTACTGAAGCTTGCGTTATCATCAAGAGCTTCAAGAAAGCTTACTTTACGGTACAATGACCTTCCATGTCAACAGCTGTTTCTCTATATGGGATTTTTATTTTTATTTTATCTAATTCGACAATTTCGTTGGAATGGCTATAGAAAAAGGGCATCATATGTTTGCTTTATTGCAGTTGCTTTTCTGTTAATCTTTTTTAATTAGCTAGGCTATGGAATAGCCTAGCTACATAGATAGTTCTTGGGGGGAAGGGAGGAGTACGCTTGCGCAGTGAGGAGAACGCATGCGCAGAAGACTATTGACCAATAGGAATTTCAGATTCTCGAAAATTAAAATGGCATCCAGTTTCGTCCTGATAAAACAGGGCGGGGTTTAATTTTTCTGTTTCCTTGTGGAAGTTGAAAAGTATTATAAACATTTACTATATGTGATACTGGGAACAGGTTTGTAGAGGATGATGGGATTGGTATTGCAATATCGATTAGCCAGATTTATAAATATAAATATGATAAAAAGAATAAGAACAGTAATGTATAAATTTAAAACCAGAAGTTAATAAATAAAGATGAGGTATTGTGCAATAATCAATGATATACAAATACTATAAAAGACTTTTCAATTGTGTTAAACAAAGCGTGATTGTAGTTTGTGGAGATACTTCAGTACTTAGGCAATAGAGAATGAAAGGTGGAAAGAGATAGAATTGCGTTTTTTGCGGAAGAATAAAGAGCTACCCTGGGAGAATGCAAAAACAAACAAAAAACAAAAACAAAAACAAAAGCACGAAACTACTTTGAGTTGCTGTTGGCAAAAAAGTAGAGGTTTGATCGAATCAGTAACTGTTTTATCACATGTGCAGACCAATAGAAGAAATTACAAAGAAGTACCGAGAAAGGCTTACTTCAAGTATTGATTTGAGTATACAAATACATCATGAGCCACCACACCCTTGTCAATCAAACACGCAATTTTCTATCCAAGGCTATTCCATAGCCTAGCGTATCGTTTTTATTTCATTAAAACCATTTTCCTATTTATATCATCCACTTATGTTTATAAAGTCCCCTCGTGTTTTCTAGTTTAATAAATGCGAAAGCTACTGTAAAAACCAGTTATAGTTTTACATTTAAATTAAATTTGCATTTTTTCTTCCTCATCAGATTTAAAATATTTAATAAATAGATCATTGCATGAATATTTTCCATGCCCTTCATGGTATGGAAAATGACGTGTAATAATATATAAATCTCGCATATCTTTTAATATATCTATAACTTTTTGCCATTTAATGCATTTTTGTCAGGCAAATTTCCTAAGCAGAAATTTTGGTTATACCGGAGGATATAACGGTTTCGGTGCAACAGTTGTGAAAACTAAACTTAATCAGATTAATCAGGTATTCTATTTTGTACATCTATTGACATAACCCATCGTTAAATTAAGACTTTTAAGGTTACCCGAAGAATAATTTTATTTAAATGTTCGGTACGAGAGAGTATAAAAATCAATTACAAATAACAAAATACCGAAGTTACTGGTAATTTAATTTCTGCATATGCACATTTCGACAACTTATGTCTCTTCAGTGCAGATCAAATCAAAACATTTGGAAATCCATATACCGACATATGTGAAGAATTTAATAGACAACAAATTACCAATAGAATCTAAATAGGAAATCCAAATCAGCTAAGGATAGAGCTATGCAAGAGGAGATACTCCTTAGTTTTAAACAACTTCTTAAATTAAGATATTGCAAGTTTCCAAATAAAATCCAGTTTTAAGCCAGCACTGAAATACTGCCTACTTGGTTGGTAGTAAAAATGTTATGATAAAACTCATGATAAAATTCACACGGAACAGAGCTACTCCGTGAGAATTTTATCATAACATCTAAGGGAAAAAAAGCAGGGTATTATAATAAAGCTCAGTGTGAATGTTATCTTAACAACAGAGGAAAAAACAGGAAACAATACACACGGAGCATTATTCTCCGTGGCATCTGTATCGGGATACCCGATGTGTAAATGATATTTTGAAAGGCGATGTAGCTTAAAATTTTCACGCAAAACAACGGCAGTAGAATACCGAAGGAACAAAGCACAAGATTACACAAATAAAAAAATTATGTTAATGGTTTGTGAGACCATTTTAGGAAATGAGAGACAAACTGAAAACATGCCAACAATTGCAGTAATGAAACATTGATTTCAAAATAAATAAAACATATTAAGGTCTTTATGAACAATTTTAATGCAAAAAACATCGTAAAATAACATTGTAGATATAATTGATTAAGCCTTTGATAAGTAAGTAAAGATAAAATATTTGCTGACATTCAATATTTATTTTTGTACATTATGAATCAGAGAATAGCATAACTTTTACAAACTGATGGTAGCAATTTTCTGAAATCCTATGAATATGAATCAACCTTTCTTGCAATTATTTAAAAGGCGCACTAAATTACCTCTCTTGTTAGCTCACCTGACCCGTAGGGTCAGTGTGAGCTATTGCCATCACTTGGCGTCCGTCGTCCGTCGTCCGCCCGTCCGTCCGTCCGTCGTCCGTCCGTCCGTTAAACTTTTCACATATTCATCTTCTCCTCTAAAACCTCTAAAGCAAATTCAACCAAACTTTTCAGGAATGATGTATGGAAGGTCCTTTACAAAGATTGCTCATTTCGTTCCGATCCGATGAAAAACATGGCCGCCAGCGCGGAACTTAGGTTTAACATTGGACCCTATGGGAAAATTCACATTTTCTTCTTCTCCTTTGAAACCACTGCACAAATGCAACCAAACTTTATAGGAATGATGTACTAAAGGTCCTTAACAAAGACTGCTCATTTCGTTCCGATCCGATAAAAAACATGGCCGCCAGTACTGAACATAGTTTAACATTGGCCCTAAGGGAAATTCACATTTTCATCTTCTCCTTTGAAACCACTGAAGCAAATTCAACCAAACTTTACAGGAATGATGTTTTTCAAGGTCCTTTACAAAGGTTGCTCATTTCATTTCCATCCAATAAAATACATGGCTCCCAGCGCGGAACTAAGGTTTAACATTGGACCCTATGGGAAAATTTACATTTTCTTCTCCTCTGAAACCGCCGAAGCAAATTCAACCAAACTTTACAGGAATGATGAACTGAAGGTCCTTAACAATGATTGCTCATTTTGTTCTAAACCAATGAAAAACATGGCCGCCAGCACAGAACAAAGTTTATTTTGGCCCTATGGGAAATTCACATAAAAATCATGGCCACCATACAGAACATAGAAAAATCCTGCTGTTCAGCATTTTGTCAGGTGAGCGATACAGGCTCAGTGTCTGAGCCTCTAGTTAATATCTTCCTTGTATTCATTTTCTGATCAGATGACATCACAAAAACTAGTTTTGATTCAATTTTTGACAACAATTTTGTTATAATTTGCATTCCTCTTAAACAAAATCACCGGCTAATATATTTTATTCACACTTAATACTATATTTTCCAGTATCGCAGGTCTTGTTCTGAGTACACACCTACTGTTTTAAGAGAACCAGAAGTCGAAATGTTTAGAAACTGACAAAATACATTTATTTCAGACAATATTGTTCACCTCAGATGTACGTTTACCAGATAGTGAGAATACAGCTATAGGAGCTGGTCATAGGACTGGAGGCGTCCACCACTACTGTTTTTCCAGCAAGTAAAGCAAGACATTGAATGTGGTTTTCGTTATTTACACGAATTTATTTGGACAATATGTTTGAGGTGGAAAGTAAATTAATTGACGGATGTAACATTAATAGATTTCTTATACTACGTTATTACTTGTTGATATCTTTTGTAACAAAGTCAGTCTGCAATTACACTTGAAAGTAAACAAGGTTCAAATACTCTGTAAAAGGACGGTTATGTTTTTATTCTACAACATCGTGCTAAAAGAATTGCAACAAGTGGAATTTACCTGTCTCTTGTTAAAACGATTTCTGTTTAAAACATTCTACAGAATTCATTTCTGGGATCAATTTTTATAATATTTGCATTGATAAAAAAGATCGTGACATGTTTTTTAAAAGTATTAACAGTAATTTCCAACTGTCAGAATTTAAACATTTCTAGAAATCATGGTTTCAAAATTAACTATCGTATAAAAAAGCAACTATTCCTAAAATTATTTCAAAATTACTGAAAGAAATGGAAAAATGGAAGTCCATTATATCTAGTTTGCCCTCCAGGAAATAAACACAATTACTTGCATGTTATTATAGACATTTAGTAAACACTAAAATCTATTAAAGATTATTTTAAAAAACTCGTTTCTGATGCATTCTTCTGAAAATGCTTTACCGGTGGGTTTTACACAACTAAAACATTTCTTTTAAAGTTGTTATGTCAGAGTTTCTTGAATAAATATTTCCATTATGAACATAAAAAAATGCTGAGTAAGTGTATGTCTTGAACCTATTATGAAGCATAAGCAAACCTCATTGTTCAAGGCTACATGATGTCTTAAAGATTTCAAGATGATGAAGCACAATAGAGGCGTTGTTCCTTTACTTTCTTTTACGATGAAATTGTAGAGATTTTGTCTTACCTGCATTTACTCCATATCCTTTTATTGTTAAGTTAATGTAAATATGTACTAGTACATGAAAAGGTAAAATGGCTCAATCCCTGGTTTGTTTTCACTATATAAACAACATAGAGGCAAATAAAATATTGATAATAATGAAAAAATTTCAAACAGGAAAAAATAAAATGCAAAACATTGTGTCACAAACTCAGAAAACAATCTCTTTTTTTCTTTATTGCAAGATGGACTATCTGGTTGACATTTTGTTGTCATTTTTATCTATTTTCTGAAGGAAATAAAAATTGAAAAACCCTGAAATCCCTTACTTCCGCAAATGGGGATTGCAATACAAAAATAACATTAACGACAACAGGTGTTTTATCAGGATTTTTATTAATATGCAATTAAATATCCTGAATGATTAGAATAATATCAATTTTATCCGAAAAATGACAAGAAAAAGTCAGATTTTGATAATTAATACACCAAACTTTATGTCATGGTCAGTTGCATCAAAACCGTAGATAAATAAAGGGAGTTGTCACAAAAACGGTAAAGGAAAAGTGACTATTACACAAAGCGCATACCGAAACCGTAGGGTCAATGTTAAAAAGTTCATACGAGGTGTTCATTTCTTAAATAGTACGATTCGCACGGGTTTGTTCTACTCTTGACGATTTTAATGACCGTAACTATACTATCACCGCCAAACTTTTACAACAGGGTTAACGATTTCATATGTTGTTGAATACATTTAAGATGTTATTTGACAGATATCAATATATAATATCAAAATATGACATTACTCGCAAACAGCTTATTACTAAGGGCATTTCTAATCCTCGCTTTTACAGAAATGTTGTTAAAAATGCCAGAAACTGATTTAAAAACCATAAAAACTGGGACATAATTTACATTACTTACGTAATAGGGGATATTGACAAGATACTCTGCTTGAATCCTTTAAATTAGCTTTGAGATCTATTGACCTGAAAATTTTACATACATACTGGCCTCTCACTGATACTGCCGATGTCTACTGAAATATATGATGATTCTTGACCAAATCCTCCGGGGAGTTTTGAGTTTGATTTTTCAACGTAGCGCAACAGTGTTTTACCAGCAGACGAGGCTTCTTGAGCTAACTGGCAGATAAGCGGCGAGCACTCCTTGACCCATCTTTCAAAATTACGTATTGTCATTTTCTCTCCTTTCAAGATTGTGGTCATGGAGTCAGTGGTCTACATGTATTGGGTTTTATTCGTGTGTTTATCATACTATAGGGAAACGGGACAGATAAAGGGGTGGTTTGGATACACATAAACCGGTTTAACCCTTGGTAATGGCTTTTGCATGTGCCAGTACCAAGTCCGGCTGTCTCGAGTTCCTATCGTTGTTTACGTTTGTCTTTTGTCATATTTGTGTTTTTCCTGTGTAGTTCCCTGGCAGATTGTGGAATGTATTTATAATTTTCAGCCATTGTAGATGTTTCCTGTTGTCCCTTTTATTTCAGGAGGGAGACAACAAAACCAAAAAAGGCAAAATACGGAACGGACCTTCAAATGAACCAAACACAAATAAAGTAATAACGATAAAAAGTCTTGAGAAGGGATTAACATTGTTCTGTTTATACTCCAACAACAGCTTCACAATAAATAAGTATACATGAAAACGTGAAACTGTTGTAGAAATTAAAACACAAAGAAGAAGAAAAAACCCTGTCATTTTAATTAATCTAGCATGTTTCGTTTATATCTTTAAAAACCTTTAGTTTTGATTAATAAATAATGTGTTGATGAATACATAACAATGAAAGGATATGTGGTAAATGCACATGAGACATATTCTCTACAAGTGAATGCTAAAACCAAAATACCTCATAATAAGTTAAAGATGGCGCCTAGCACCGGTTCGAGTGGAATTCATTAGCTAGATGTCAAGAAACGCTACATCCATGTCATTTATACCGTTGGATACCTATGGTTATTCCCATGCCACTGTTTTTCAAATTGCAAGAAATAAAATTACAAAAATCTGAACGTATAAATTAAATCTATACAGAATTTAAATCTCTCTCACCTACAATTTATCACAAAATTTACTATCTTCAAGATAGTTTCACTTTTGCCACTAAACTTTATAATTAAGTCCTTTCAGTTTTTTTTTCATTGTTATACTAGTTGTTTCTCTCATTTCCATCATTTTTATTCACTGTTGTTCATCCGTCATTTATAAATTCCATTTTCTATGTATTTCTACCTTTAATTCCCCCTAATCCCCCTGTTTTAAAATCTTATTGATTTTATTTAATTTTTAATATAAATATCGTTCATTTTTTCTCAGATTATCTGCCCTCCAAACGTGAGAGATGATATCATCAACATCAACCGAGCAAGAATTTTGTATATGCTCGTATGCAAAAGATATTAGAAAAATATCTTTGAGTGGCTTTAAAGATGTCTGCATTGAACCCAAATAAAGAGAGTACATATATTTTGAGAGAGAGTTTTACTTTCCTATCTATAGGTGATCAAAACTGTAAATAATAATGACAGATTTTATCCATGGTTAAAGACA
>MJUU01056303.1:0-22929 GCA_002080025.1 Modiolus philippinarum
TTGACGACACAAAATAGGAATACCACTCTTACGAGTGTTTCACATGTTTATATCAAGTATTGTGTACCATTAAAACAAGAAACCCTCGAGATCTTGTCATCACACACTTGAAGAAAGAGAAATGATCTAGAGTAAACTATACATTAGGCAAAAAAAAAATAAAAATAAAAAAATAACCCGGGTAAACCAATTTTACAATTTAAGCGAGTATTTTATATGCTGTTCCACATCTTGAAATGCCTTCAACGGTAAACAAAATTAGCCTGTATGCATTAATGAATTTCATTTTCGAATATTAATTATTAAACTGCGATGGATTAGTTATACATTTTAATTTTGAACCCAATTCATGAATAGTTTCGGGTTATTTTATCTTTGAATGTGTTTTACCACAGAATCAAAGACCGTTGTGACCAAGATTGATTGTAATTGCACACATGTGTCTAATAAATGTTTTCCAGTGCTCCTAATATAGATAAGATATAGATTATTATATTTCAAGAAGACGAAAGGACCTTTGTAGATCTTTGTAGCTAAGTATGGTTCCATTTGAAGCAACAATTTAAAGTAATACAAACGCCAGATATTTTTTTCACATCTAAAAATCGATAACATTTCCATGGCTTATAAATGTGAAAGGGTCAAACGTTTTTAGGATAACTTCAGTGAGACATTGTTAGCTCCCCTTAATAAGACAGCGAAAGTAACAGATTGAAATTCAACCCTTAATGTGAAAACTTCTACCATTATTTATAATTTATGGCTTATTTTTAAAGCAAAAACGAACTAAAAAGTGCAACATTTATGTTGGAATATTCATTCATTCATTTGTAAACTGGATCCAAATTTTTAAAGGCGATTTTACCTATACTATGAAATTCAGTTGTGAAATTTTGTTTGAGTTCTGATATGTAAATAGAGCATTGTTTTTCTTCAACGATTTCTGGAATTAGGATTTTACGTTACACAGAAAAAACCTAAAAATGACTTCTTTAGGTTGAGTAATGCGAGACATGTTCTATTTAGATGATTCACATTTCACTGGAAAATTAGTAATTGTATAGTTTTTTCTCAGTAGATAATTACTGTATGTTTGTATTTGCTTACTCCTATGGATGTAATGTGCAAGTAAATTATGATAAAATAAAGGACCGTTTCAGTTGTCTTTTAATAATCTGCAAAGACCAGTATGACAGCTTTTCAGAATTACCAATAGTATCATTTTTATTTAATGCAAGAAGAGAAATTTTGATGATTTTCCTCGTTCTGATCTAAAAATTGGTCATAGTGCATGAATTATACCAGATCAAGACATTAATACCCCTGTTTTCAAACGTTGAACTTCGCAGATTGAGTCAGATGACATGATTATATATCATGTATACTGTGTTATGTGGCCATCGCTTGCACTATACATGTACTAATATTCGGGTCTTCCGCTGATCGGAGATTGTTAATTGAATTGACGACGTTCCAATTACTAAGGGACCGACCATTTAACTTGAAGGGGGGTTATAGTTTTTCTGGATAAATTTATTTATTTTTTTCACATGCATCAACAAAATTATTTTTTGTATTAACATTGATGTTTTGGGCAGAAAGCCTCTTTCAGAATTTTTTTTCATCATTTTAGCAGCCAAAATATTTTTTCAAACAAAATTAGCTTCAAATTATTTTTTGGAAAAAAAACCATAGCCCCCCCCCCTCCTTTTGAGTTAAATGGTCGGTCCCTAAAGCGCTGCCTGTGTAAACATATATTTGTTCCACCTGACAAAAGTTCCATTGGAAAAATTATTATAGTATTTATTTATTTAAATGCACATTTGCACCCATATAAATTAGGGTTGAAGGCATACATGAACAATAACAAAACCATAAAAAAAACAAAACAAAGATTACAAAATGAAAAATCATGCAGTTGTTGAGTCCACTCTCCTAAGCGCAAAAGACCTTCGTGTAACGAATGAAGCAGTATACTGCACGATTTGTGGACAATTTAAACATACATACAGTTTATCTGGTTTGCTTTCAATATTTGGTTTTAAACTTTTTATTTCCTGTAAATAGTTTTCTCTATGTTGTTATTACATGAAAAAAGGAAATGTTCTTCATCATCAGTAGTGTTGGAGTTGCAGTTCTTACATTTTCTGTTTTTTCGTTTAATATTTTTGTACCTTTCCCTTTCAATTTCTAAAATATGATCGCTGACTCTTAATTTCGTTAGATATTTTCTATTTTCATTTTTTTTTATTTTTCCAAATATGGTTCAATTTCATACTTTTTCTTAAATTTACTATAAAGAAACAATTTATTACTTTATGTGAAAGAATTTGATTTTTTAAAAATATTATAAACATTGACATAATATTTCTTCCTTTTGGAACAAATAATTTATTATCATTTATTCTGTCAGGAACAAATATTATAATATCTGATCCGTGGGACTAAAACCGCGGCTAGCTACGGGGCACTTGTTTTAATCGAATTACACAGCACAGGTGACCTGACAAACTTACTTGAGCACCTTCCGACACGTGTACACATAGCAGGGGGTCAAATTAACATTTTTGCGATGTTTATTCAAACTGAAATGTATTTTATGAAATAGATAAAAATGATCTGAAAATGCATAAAACCTGTGGCATACATATATATTCACGTTTATACAACTTTTTTAAAATGGTATTATCGCTATATTTTATTTTTATTCCTATAATTTTGTACTTCAGCATTTTTTTTTTAAGTATTACGAAAAATAAAAATGCATTCAATTCAAATTTAAGCGGAATACACATCGATTTCCCGTTGACACTAGGCATACCTGAAATAGTTCTATAATGTTTGGTGTTTAACAATATAATGTTGAATATAAGATTAAAACGAAAAATAGATTATTTATTTTATTAGACGAAAACGATTTATTTATTAATAGTTGTAACTGAATCAGCAAGACATACAGAGGCGCAGTAGTTGTACTACACAAGCATGATTGCAAGCAGATTGTAGCAACAATTTTTACAAATCCTTGATTGAAGATTCACTTCACGACCGCCATAATATATCAATTATTTCTACAAAATGTTTACATAAAACATTTCCAGTATGCTCGGCAACCAGCAATACACAAAACAATAACGTGAAGGTCAACAGATATAAGCCCTGTAGCCTTCTAAAACTGCTTGAATATGAAAAGCTTGAAGGCCGGGTTCGGAACTTTGTATGAAAGTGCATCAATACTAATTACATCAATACAAACTACAAAAAGTTAAAACTTGGTAATGTGGCAAAAAGGCATATTTAAAAAAACAAAAACGAAAGAAATTTTCGAAAGTTACTTTATTGAAGTGAATTGTCTTTTGTTGCAGACTGCAATGTAATAGTTTTCAATTCAGAAAATACATAAAGAAAAAAAAGATGCGCAATATGATTCTTTTTCATATTCAGTCTTGATTTTATTCATGACGAAACACGCTTCAAGTACACAGTATGTCCCTTGATGACACCCGAACGGACGATTGACATCAGCAGTTGCTAATAGCATTGCACGTGTAAATATATTTTTCTGTGTATTGACGAATTACATATTCATTGTATTTTGTTGGACTTGAGTTGCATCTTTGATTCCCTGTAGACTTCACGAATTTACATAAAAATATATAAATAACTGAAACAATTCAAAATGAAAGAATGATTCAATAATAATTTACAAATGTGAAATATATTATTTAATTATCTCTCATTATGAAAAAAATTGAGTTAATTCAACAATGAAAGACTGAATTCACCTTAGTTTCAAAGAAAATAACACTACGACTAGAGGCGGCGGGCAGGAATAAATGGAGTCCCGGAGAAAGGAGAGAGTTGATGTGAGAACAAGCAACGCTTTTATTGTTGTTCTTAATCTTGAAGTCACCATGAGGCCTTCAACAATGAGCTATGCTCATACCTCATAGTAAGTTCAAGATGGCCCCTAGCACTGGCTTGAGCGGAATTCATTGCTAGATGTCGAGCAAAGCTACATCCATGTTTATCATGTCATGTCATGGATGCGGGATCGTCAACAAACGTAAAATCAACTGGCATAGTATTCTTACAATTGCTGTCATCCTTTGCCCGACAAAAAGAGCAATAGAAGACAAACACAATGTTAAACAACCACATGGCACTCGTCAAGTCAATATGCTTTTCGAAGACATGTCCCTGGTTTAAGGCAGCAGCAATTGGATTTCTCCCGGTCGGTGAAATATTATTTATAGGACTATAATTTATTCGTGAAAAACTTTTTACCTTCTGTTTACATCTCAGTTCTACTATTTTTGGACACAACATGTATTTGCAGCTGCATTAGTTTTAAACAAAAAATATTTTTCAGTGCTAAAACGATTTTCCTCTAAATATTAGAAAGAATCTTTTTGTTTTACCAGTAGCATTATCGGTTTATAGTGCGAATTTTCTGAGGATGTTATAGGTTTCTTTTTGCACATAGATTTTTTACCATACCAAGCTCTTATCGGGGGTAACTTGACTTCAATCTGACGGGGTCGGCATAAGGTTTAAACCCAAAATTCGAAATTATTCAGGTCATGCGAAATTTTAGACCAGAATTTAACGTAAGAGACGAAAATGATGAACCAGACTTATCCATATATAGACTTGATATATAAAAGCATACTGATTTCAATATAAACGAGTTTATTTCTATGTTTTGCCTGAATTTCTATGGTCAATTATTTTAGAACAAAATTCTCAGTCATCAGGGAATTAGACGCGAAATCTCTAGAAATTGCTAAAATGAACATGTATACCCGAAATACCATCCCAAAATTTTGCATGAAATTTCCCGTGTGTACTATAATTTCTGCTATGATAATGCCATGTTGTGATTGAAGATGCACAGCACATTTTATTGCAAACTGGTGACGATGCCAAACCACACACGATGTGTTGTACACTGGCGACGATAACACAAAAAGAATTATTCATGGAACTGCTTCAATCAAGGTTTACGGTAACTGGTACTGCTATCTGTAGTATTATAGAGTAAACGATATGCTCTTTGTATTTTTTTTCATATTATTAGAGCATTTATACGGAAAACTAAACATCTTTACTTTAGACTTCAAAATGCAAGTCATGTCATATGCATAGTTATTGAGAACACAGCACACGAGTTTCTACACCAACACATCTATAAAGACAATATTTTTTCAATTGGTTTGTTATTTTTTCCGCATTTAATGGATGTTGCGAATACATTAATACATAGTATCTATAGTTTACTAGTTGTATAAATAATGCTTCTTTACAAAGGCTTAATATTTTTGAATCTGTTGTACAACAGATAATTCAATGCTATCTTAATGGTGCATAAGTGGTTCTCAGTGTTGTTGTTTTACATTGTTTGAGGAAAATGAATATATGATATCCACTTCTATATAAAAAACTAAAATATTTTGCATTATTATTTCTACGCAAAACGAGGTCTATATTTGAGATAATTTCCTACACCATTCGACACGAAATTGACTACATTTACCAAATGAACTGTGGTAACAGGTCATCTGTTACATACACTGTCATAACAAAATCAAATCGAATGCATTTTCATACATTTAGATAACAGATTCAGCCACTGAACTTACCACTTTTATACAATTTTGACGGTTTTTCTTTAGGTTTTTGTTGAAATTCGTTGTATAGGACATCCAGAACCGAAAAAAACTAACTGCTGTTTGGAAGGCCAAATAACTAAATACCGAAGTTACTGTGAATTTAAATTCTGCATATGTTTATTCATTCGTAACCAAAAAAATGTTTTGGTTCTTGGTGTATTTGTGTAGTGACTATCCTCACACACTGCAAAATAGCTAAAATGGACACAAAAAGCTATTCACGGCAATGATAATCTAGAAAACATACAAGTGTAGCATATATTAATTTTATTTTCAAGAAGTACATTTACTAGTGACCACTTTACTCGGTTTTCGGCAACATGCATCTGAGCATATTCTGAAAATGACTCAACATAGGAACAAATTCATGCCTTAATGATCATACGTCATTGTAAATAAAGAAATTAGCGTGGCAATTTATAATTCACATCGCGAATTGGTTTTTGATGTATTTTTGTTGTGTACACGTAAAGGGATATGGAGTAAATGTACATCAGACAACAATCTTATGCATTCACCATAGAACCCGCAAAACAAGACACTCTTGTCGACGTCTAAATAGAAAAAAAATATTCATATCCCTTTGCAGATTATAAACACTCCGTCAGATCTGTATGCATGTACGATTTTGAATGGAGATAATTAATAATTTTAATACAGTAAAAAACTTTTATTAGTCGGTTTTCGAGCTAACTTAACTATGCTTTGGGAAAATGACCGTGAAGTTTTTGACCTGTAATCAGCAAAATTAAGAAATAATTCGTGAAATACTAAACTTATCTTGGCTGCTAAGGTTTTGACGATTTGATATTCATATTCAGGGGGAGGGGGGAACTTTGTAAATGAATAATTTAATCTTGGTGTCAATTATAATAGATATTTAATTTTAATTTGAAGAACTAAAGAATAATTTGTTTATGCAAATGCAAATAAATTATTTTGATGTGACATTTGATGTGAATGAATAATTTTTGAAATTCTCATGAAGACGAATATTTGTTGTAGGCGAAATCGCCAAAACCACACACCTAAAATTCAAATGGTCGTCCCCTAAAAGCAATTAAATATCGGATATACATATATTTATGGTGCTGACAAGTTTAATGAAATAAACACGAAACTTTCCTTTTGAACGAGTAAATAACGTTGAATGCAGATATTTCTGAGACCATCACCGGAAATTTTAAATGTCATGAAGTTTCGTATGTAATAACTGTGATACCGTTCTATCTTTCTGCAATTTGCGGCTGGAAATTAAAAAACAAACAAACAAACATTTTGCAACATAAATATTGGCAACTAAGTTAATCTAAAGATAAAAATAGTTTATTTTTTTAAATACATTAAAAATAAATAAATAAAGAAATATCCATGAACACTATTACAATTTATCTATAAAAATAGATTGATTTTGAAAATTTTAGATAATTATAGATAAAAGGAATTAACTTGTACATATACGGTAAAAAATCACTGTTATTAACTGAGTTGCACTGTCACAATCCGCCACAGTGCAACACAGTTATTTCAAATACTGTGGCTAACTGTCATGCACTGTTACAATCAAGGACAGTACATGACAGTAACACCAAATACTGTCAATAACTGACATGAACTGTAACAATCCGGGACAGTGCATGACAGTAGTCGTAAAGACTGTCATTTACTGTATGTTACTGTTACAGTACTGGACAGCTAATCACAGTACTTGGATATTACTGTTAATGACTGTCCCCGATTGGCACAGTTCTTGACAGTACTTAATAGATAGTTCACAGTACTACCACAGCAGAGAACAGTGCATGACAGTGAAAAAATCACTGTTCCTGGTATGGACAGTACTTTTTTCTGTTCATAGTGAATGCCAGCGAAGAAATTCCAGACTTTTACCCAGCTTTACTACTATGCAGTATAGTGATTACTCGGGACGTTTGACGACAAGCTGGTTTTGAACGTTTCAATAGCGAAATTTCTGTTTTGAGCAGTAATCAGCGTCTCACATCACAACTCGTTCACTTTTGTCTAAGTACTTCCTCCAATTTGCACTACGATTTTGTCAACAGGCAACAGGATGAAAATCCCGTCTCAAAATATGTTATGTTGAACACAATTAAATGTAATATAGAGATAACCCTACTATATTTTAGGATTTGAATGGGGGGTCGTAGATTTGGTTTTTGTTTGCGCAGAAACGTTGCTATTGGTTCCGACAGTAAACATTGGATTTTACCCCCTGAAAATTTTGACGCTATCTAATCAAAATTAGCGTTACATACATATAAGAATGAAATGTCTCCGTGTTAAACCAGGCGTTTTCGATCGTTACCATGATTAGATAGGTCACATCCGCGGAACCCCCCTCTGGATGCACTAATGGATCATAACAATAAGATCTAGTGTTTATTATCGTATTGCCAAGCAAAAACAATGCCAAAATCACACTTTTAATTTGGTCGGCTGACACTGAGTACCATTGATGAATATTACATGTTTTCCAGGAGGGTCTGGTGATTTGGGGGATTTACACTAGCTGCTTAGAGTGATTCAGTTTTGCGATGTTTTTGTTTATTTGTGCTGTCTGTGTTATATTGTCTTCATTTATGTTACATCTTGAATTTCCGTGATTTTAACCTTTTTATTCAATAACTCGCCAGTCCTCCATTTCTCTCATTGCTTGTGTATTGTCTGTCACAGTATTCAAGCCTTGAGCCTCCTTTACTTAAGGGTCCTACTGTGTAATTTGACATCTAGGCATTGTAGCCGATCTATCATGGTAAGGGTCGTAAAATGTCTCTAGCAACACTATAAATTACAAATGTGGACTTTTATTTTAGCTGCGACGTAATGTATCGGCTATAGCTCCGTAGGCTGTTTCTGTGTGTAAGTGATATATGAAGCACCAATATTTGGTTAATAATATAGAGTAAGCCTTTACTGGCATAGGCTCCTGCAACTTAGGGATTTTAATGCATGTATATTCCTTCAAACATACTTCCAGATTAAGTAGGTAATGTGATGCAGAGTATAACACTCGTTGCAAATAGATGCTTGAAAGGTTGTTCCTTGAGAAATATTGTTATCATTGGTAGTTTTCCTGTTGTCACCATATGTTCTCTATAAGTTATGCATGTAAAGAATTATATTCTTTATTTGAAAACTTACGTGTATTTAATAATCATTATCATATAATCTGAAGACTGCTATACTTGTCAAGCTCCTTTAAACAAAAGACCAGGGGAAACGGAAACTTGTTCATTTAAAAATGGTTGCTGCATAGAAAGAATTGGTTTCACCTAAGGTAGGTCAAGGTAGATAACATTTCTGCGTTTACGAATATTCTGTAAGTGTTTAAATATTGAAAACATTTTGTGAGTAATCAATATTCATGTGTCAATTTTTTCATTTACCAATCGAGTCAAAAGGTTGCCGGGCAGAAGAACGTGCCAGCCTACGACCAGGCAATGGATTTATAGAAAACGATAAATAATCATTTATTTCAAAACTTTAAATGGTACATGTACCCATCCCAAACCGAATTATCTTTTTGGTGCGAATAATATCAAACCGTCTCAAAGCTTTCTCAACTTGTATACCTTTCAAGTTTTGAAAAATTATATACCCAAGGTTTGTCAACATTTTCAATGATCAAAGGAAAAAAATAAAATCAAAGGGAAATTTGAGCAAATTTGAAAAATAAGTGCTACGTCTTATGTGCAAGACTTGACAGCTCAACTCTACAATTTATAATTCAGCCTATATACAATTTATATTCAGCCTTAGCATATTATAATTCATGATTCAAATCTCCAACATATAAATCATGCTATACCACATGGCCTAAGTTTACTCAGTTTAGGGGACTCTGTCCTAGAGCAGATAGGCCTACCATATCCTTAACCTAAACACTTACCACAGGACACTTACTCAAGCCCCATTCCTAACTTTTACCCTAATCCATGATTTTTACCATACGGGATCGACCAATTAACTTGAAAAGGGGGGGGGGCTATGGTTAAAACAAAAATTTAGAGCTGATTTTTTGAGAAAAAAATATTTTGGCTGCCAAGTTGATAAAAAAAAAATTCTGAAGGAGGCATTCAGCCCAAAAAAGTAATGTTAATTTTGAAAAAAAAAAATCGCACGAAAAAATTGTCTGTCAAGAAAAAAACATAACCTCCTTTCAGGTTAAATGGTTGGTCCCTAACCAAAGCTTTCTGTAATAAATGTAAATGCAAAGAAATCACCGCCCTAAAGTAGTGGATCCCCTAAAGTAAATGAAGGCCGAGTGCACTGCAATCTCAACTTTGATCTACGTAGTTGTCGGTCCTTGAACTGAAGTTTTACAATTTCCTATGTAGCGTGTAGCAGACTCAAAGTTGTCTTCATTTGAGGATTGCCAATTTTCAGAATTACTTGAGCATTATGTTATTTAAAAGCATATGCCATTTCATTTTGAAAGTTTTCAGTCAAAATATGACAGCATCACAAAAGGACAGTGTTCAAATAACAATGATTGAGGGAATTAGGAGATATTATTTTATCTTCATTGACTTCAAGGAAAGACATTATCTCATTCGTAATTTCATTTTCAGTTTATTTAAATTCATTTGAGGTATTTGATTTCACTGTGAGAGGCTTTGAGTGTCCTCGGCACCCTCACCTACATTGAATCTTTTTTCGGAGTGACTGCAGACTGCATTCTGTTACAGAGGGTAAGATGCCAAAAAGACCATTTTGCTTCCTTTTTATTGACTTCTTAAAATTGTTTTCCGTGGTTCAAGGAGGCATTTCTCATAACAACAAACGTAATTTTGCCGGGTCATGAAGAGGCACTGAGTAATCGATGATCTGACAGGTCAAAAGAAGTCAAATTTGAAAGTTATAGAAGCTTATGGCTTGAAACTACGGGCACTTGTTTCATGAAAAATGTCAGCCCCTCCCTTTCGTGGAAGGAGAGTGAGAGGGACTGACATTTTCAATAAAACAAGTGCCTGTGAAAAACAACTTCTAAACTGCGGAACGGAAATGTCACGGTTCATCGTCAATGTCACCATGGCAGCACGAACTAGTTTCCGATTGAGCAGAATGCCGTTATGGTAACCTCGTGAAATGGCAAGGATACCAGAAGGGTTGAAGTCCGTTGAAACACGAGACATATGATTTAAGTAATCGGAGAATTTTGTGGCAATAATTTTCGAGTTGACTGGGTGACAAAATGAAGAAAAATGACAGTTTTGCAAAAAAACGTATGGGCAAACTGACTCTCGTTATGTTGAGAAATGAAATTAGCCAATGAATGAAGTTGATTTTGTCATGTGATCTTTTGGTCGTACAAAAAAGGTCACGTGACAGGCAGAAAAAAATCGAAGGCACCAGTATATATCTTTGGATGACATTCTTACCATAAGTGCCAGCTTCGCTGGCATAATAGGGCGTCCTTGAGGAATCTAAGAGTGGGTCGTCAGTGAAAATGCCTTTTGGGGATCTTGAATCGTGACAAATACTCATAAAATAGGCGGGATTTAATAGGTGAAAAAAAGCAGAGAATGTGTCTATAAGACACGGATGCCCCGCCGTTAAATTTTTCATAAAAGATAACCCAAGTCAATCAGGCATACAAATTAGTTCCCAGTCACTGAATCTTGAGGAATTACCTTTACAGATGACTATTCAATAAACTTTTGTTGAATTATGTAAAGTAACAAAAATAATACCATACTAAAGGCTTTTGAACATTAAATATTAGTCAAGTTATAAAATTATCCATTAATTATGTAGTATTCACCAATTAAACATCTAGCTGTTTAAAATTGTCATTCAAGCAGAAAAAAAAAGCCAAAGTCACTAAAGCAAAAAAAAAATGTAGGTCAAATTGGCCTTAATTTGGATAGTACTCATCAAGTTGATTTATATTGATGGAACAACATTGGGGTAGCATGTTAAGTTGATGAGAAACGGACTTACAAGTCACTCAAGCATAAACTATAGGTCAAACCTATCTAACTGTCAACGTTTTCGGTAGTAATCATTAAGGCAATTAATTTGATGAAACATCTTATTAGTATAATTTGTAGTTGTTGAGAAACGGACTTTTAACTCAAAATTAAACAAAAGTCACTCAAGCGTTAAATGTAGGTCATGGATCCCTTATTGTTGGTAAATCTAGTAGTACTTATCAAGTTGCATGTAGTGATGCAATATTATCAAAATACTACAAGAGGTTGACAATATATGGACCTAAACGCAAAACTTAACATCGGGACGTACGGACATACAGATAATGGTACTTCGTGGCGGGCAAAAAATGTTCAGCGTGATACCTGATTTTACAACTTTAGAAGGTTGATTATGTGTGATTAGGGTCCCTTAAGGAACCCCTATAATACAATTAAAACATAACGCTTATTGCCGGTACCCAAAAAACAATTACAACCTCCGCGTTTTCCATTTTACCAGGTTGATGTTACATTCAAAAATCGGCTCTCGTCTTGAATTAAATTTGAAATATTGCTAGTTGGACGTTAGACACCATTTAATTGGTTGGTAAATTTTTCTTGCTTTCGCAAGTCCTATTAAGCTAGGATCAATATAATGAAATGTCTTACTTATAATCAAAGTATTGATATTGTTAAATCCGGGTTGAATTCCTTTGCCTGTCCAGGTTGCAACTTGGAAGTCAAATTTATTGTTGGTAAATCTAGTAGTACTAATCAAGTAGCATGTAGTGATGCAATATTATCAAAATACTACAAGAGGTTGGCAATATATGGACCTAAACGCAAAACTTAACATCGGGACGTACGGACATACAGATAAGGGTACTTCGTGGCGGGCATAAAATGCTCAGCGTGATACCTGATTTTACAACTTTAGAAGGTTGATTATGTGTGATTAGGGTCCCTTAAGGAACCCCTATAATACAATTGAAACATAACGCGTATTGCCGGTACCCCCAAAAAAATTACAACACCCGCGTTTTCCATTTTACCAGGTTGATGTTACACTCAAAAATTGGCTCTCGTCTTGAATTAAATTTGAAATATTGCTAGTTGGACGTTAGACACTATTTAATTGGTTGGTAAATTTTTCTTGCTTTCGCAAAGTCCTTTTAAGTTAGGATCAATATAATGAAATGTCTTACTTATAATCAAAGTATTGATATTGTTAAACCCGGGTTGAATTCCTTTGCCTGTCCAGGTTCCAACTTGGAAGTCAAAAGTTAGAAGTAAGAAGTAAGATGTTAGAATTCAGAATTAAGAAGTTAGAAGTTAGAAGTAAGAAGAACTAGAATATGAAAATATTTTGAAATACATTTATATACAACATGTGAAGCAGGGAATGAGCCCCAAACTCTGGTATTTAAAACTATCGTTCATCCTTTGAAAATAAACAATTGCAAGTCATAATATTCTAGAAGGGGGAAGATTTAAGGATGTATTGACATCGCTCTGAGTTAAAAACCGAGCAAATGTGTACGTATCCATGCATCGACTTCCTTGATTTTCTGGACTGGGTGATAAGATTTTCCTCCCAATCTTATTACTCTTACCTTTATGAACTAAGTTCCACCGTACAACCTATATCGTCTCGAAGGGGGTGTATAATAAGAGGATGAACAAGATCCAAATCAATCTTTTCCGATTGCAAGAATTTATCTTCCAAGGACTATCGCAAAATTGAACTCGATTACCTATATATGAAGTTTTCTGTCAATTAAATGGTTTGTATTTCAAAATGCCCACCCTAAACCGTTGTTATCTAAGACATTAAAGGGGGTTCTTGAAGGTGTCCGGGCCTTTTTTTGAGCGGGAATCGTGAAAAAAATATCCCTTTATAACAGGCGTGATACATGACTTCATATAATTTTAAACGTGAAAGCCACAAATGTATAAGATTGCTGACATGCATGATGGGTTCTACAGGACCCAGATAACACAAAAATACAAGACCTTTGACGCCCAATAAGTCGGTAACCAGAGGTAAGGCTAATCCATGCCCCTCAACCCCTTAATCCAGTGGTATTCAAATAACTCCCTCCTCGGTGTTTCTCTGTTCCCAAATTGATTGTTATCGTCTTTAATTATAGTTGAAATATTGCTAGTAGAAGGTCTAACACCATTTAAGCTATCAATCAATTTTTATTGATTTCGCGTTAGGTCATAAATTATGAAACTTTCAGTCCTAACAAAACTGACAAAAATAAATACCGAAATCGATGTTGCAATCTGGAAAGGCTACCTTTCCGAACTGCAACATCGAAGTAAGAAGTAAGAAGTTAGAAGTAAGAAGTCGGAACTCGGAAGTCTCGTTCCGGCTTTCGTAGATTTTTTCATTATTTTGAACAACGGCAGTAGAATACTGAAGGAACAATGGCCATGATTTATTAAATAAAATGTCTGAACCGTTAAACAATGTACACCCGTCCTAAAAATTTACGTAAGATGTAAAAAATACAACACTACAGTTTTAAGATATTTCTGTTTGACTTTAAAGATGGCAAACTGTCTACCGATATTTATTATAAGAAAATAAGACGTCCCGCAGTACTTAAACTTCGCATTATGCCAACCATCTCACACAAAACGGAATATTCTGCATTGCTAGCAAATATGGACCGATAACTTTAAAAATAAAAGTCTTTAGAAACTATCAAAATTTCTCCAAAAACAGAAAAACTTTTAGCTATAATACAAAATGGAATTGAGTGTGCTTAATTGTTATTTAGGAAATCCAAATAGCATCTCTAAGGGCTAAGTAAACTAGGACATTGCCTACTACTACTGTAATAATAAGGAAGGGTACATCTGCATTTCTAAGGTCCATTAACAATCATGTTACAGTGCCTGGATTCTATTTTGACTGATCGTTGACTGGTGAGTGATGGCTGAATGATCGCTGAATCATCACTTTGACGGCTGACGGATAGTAAAATTAACTGATGCGACTCTTGACTTTTGAATCATGATGGATGACGAATAGAAAGTAAACTAATTAATTATACATGAATGATCGGTGACGGATGACTGATACAGGTAAATTGAAAAATTACCGGCGAAACGAATCTCACCGAGCGTTGATATATAATTCTTAGTAAGATCGAAAATCATTATCGATACATGTATCCCGGGCATGTATCTGATAGTTTTTAGCAATTGACAATTGTACTTTAGAGTTTAAGAATCAAAATTCTACTCAACTTTGCAAAATTGAAAAATTTACAAAAGATTAAAAATAACATGAAAATGAAAAAAAAATGTGATACAAAATTAAAAAAAAATATTCATTTTTGTCATAACATATACACCGGTCAGTGTGGAACTTTCATTCTACTCATTATTTTGTAAAAAATGCCATGAAAATGAAAAAATATGATAAAAAATTTACTTATGAATCTTCATTTTAGTCATTACATAGACACCGGTCAATGCGAAACTTTCCTTTTACACACTATTTTGTTTAAAGTGCCATGAAAATGAAAAAAAGTGATCTAAAATTACTTATAATTCTTTATTTTAGTAATTACAAATACACCGGTCAGTACGAAACTTTCCTTTTACACATTATTTTGTTAAAAATTCCATGAAAATGAAAAAAAAATGTGATAAAAAATTACTGAAGAATCTTCATTTTATTCATTACATAGACACCGGTCAGTGCGAAACTTTCCTTTTACACATTATTTTGTTAAAAATTCCATGAAAATAAAAAAAAAATGTGATAAAAATTACTTATGAATCTTCATTTTAGTCATTACATAGACACCGGTCAGTGCTAATATTTCCTTTTACACATTATTTTGTAAAACATTCCATGAAATTGAAAAAATGTAATAAAAAATTACTTATGATTCTTAGTAATTTCATAGACACCGGTCAGTGCGAAACTTTCCTTTTACATATTCTTCCGCTAAAAATTCCATGAACATGAAAAAAAATAGATAAAAAAATCACTGATGAATCTTCATTTTAGTCATTAGATATATACCGGTCGTTACGAAACTTTCCTTTTACACATAATTTTGTTAAAAATTCCATGAAAATGAAAATATGGGAGAACAAAATTTAATTATGAATCTTCATTTTAGTCATAACATAGACACCGGTCAGTGTGAAAATTTCCTTTTACACATTATTTCGTTAACGATTCCATAAAAATGAAAAAAAATGTGATAAAAAAATTACTTACATATCTTCATTTTATTTATTATATAGACACCGGTCAGTGCTAAACTTTCCTTTCGCACATTATTTTGTTAAAAATTCCATGAAAATGAAAAAAATGTGATAAAAAATGACTTATGATTCTTTATTATAGTCATTAAAAATACACCAGTCAGTGCGAAACTTTCCTTTAACACATTGTTTTGTTAGAAATTCCATGAACATAAAAAAAATCCGATTAAAACATTACTTATGAAGCTTTATTTTAGTCATTATATGTATACCGGTTAGTGCGAAACTTTCCTCTTATACATTATTTTCTTCAAAATTCCATGAAAATGAAAAAAAATGGCATAAAATGTTACTTATGAATCTTCATTTTAATCAATACATAGACACCGGTCATTGCAAAACTTTCCTTTTACACATAATTTTGTTAAAGATTCCATGAATATGAAAAAAATGTGATGAAAAAATTACGTAAGAATCTTCATTTTACTCATTACATAGACATCGGTCAGTGCGAAACTTTAGTTTTACACATTATCTTGTTCAAAATTCCATTAAAATGAAAAAAGGGATAAAAAATTACTTATGAATCTTCATTTTAGTCAATACATTCAGTGCAAAACTTCCATGAAAATAAAAAAAATGTAATGAAAAAAATACATATGAATCTTCATTGTAGTCATTTCATAAACACCGGTCAGTGCGAAACTATACTTTTACACATTATTTTGCTAAAAATTCCATGAAAATGAAAAAAAAAATAGATAAAAAAATCACTGATGAATCTTCATTTAGTCATTAAATATATACCGGTCAGTACGAAACTTTCCTTTTACACATAATTTTGTTTAAAATTCCACGAAAATGAAAAATATGGGAGAAAAAAATTTACTTACGAATCTTCATTTTAGTCATAACATAGACACCGCTTAGTGTGTAACTTTCCTTGAAAATGAAAAATATGTGATAAAAAAATACTAATGAATCTTCATTGTAGTTATTACATAGACACCGGTCAGTGCTAAACTTTCCTTTCGGACATTTATTTGTTAAAAAATTCCATGAAAATGAAAAAAATGTGAAAAAAATTACTTATAATTCTTTATTATAGTCATTAAAAATACACCAGTCAGTGCGAAACTTTCCTTTAACACATTGTTTTGTTAGAAATTCCATGAACATGAAAAAATCTGATAAAAAAAAATACTTATGAATCTTCATTTTAGTCATACATGTACACCGGTTAGTGCAAAACTTTCCTCTTACACATTATTTTGTTCAAAATTCCATTAAAATGAAAAAAGGGATAAAAAATTACTTATGAATCTTCATTTTAGTCAATACATTCAGTGCAAAACTTTCCTAATACACATTATTTTGCTAAAAATTCCATGAAAATGAAAAACAATGGGGAAAAAAATCACTGATGATTCTTCATTTTAGTCATTAAATATATACCGGTCAGTGCAATACTTTCCTTTTACACATTACTTTGTTAAAAATGCCATGAAAATGAAAAAAATGATAAAAAATTACTTAAGATTCTTTACTTTATTTGTTACAAATACACCGGTCAGTACAAAACTTTCCTTTTGCACATTCCTTTGTTAAAAATTCCATAAAAATGAAAAAATGGGGTAAAAATTACTTCTGAATCTTCACTTTAGTCATTACATAGACACCGGTCAGTGTGAAACTTTCCTTGAAAATGAAAAATATGTGATAAAAAATTACTGATGAATCTTCATTTTAGTCATTACATAGACACCGGTCAGTGCAAAACTTTCCTTTACACATTATTTTGTTAAAAATTCCATGAAAATAAAAAAAAATGTGATAAAAATTACTGATGAATCTTCATTTTAGTCATTACATAGACATCGGTCAGTGCTAATATTTCCTTTTACACATTATTTTGTAAAAAATTCCATGAAAATGAAAAAATGTAATAAAAAATTACTTATGATTCTTTATAATAGTTATTAAAAATACACCAGTCAGTGCGAAACTTTCCTTTAACACATTGCTTTGTTAGAAATTCCATGAACATGAAAAAATCTGATTAAAAAATTACTTTTGAATCTTCATTTTAGTCATTTCATGTATACCAAATTTTTTCTCTTACACATTATTTTGTTCAAAATTCCATGAAAATGAAAAAAAAATGGGATAGAAATTACTTATGAATCTTCATTTTAGTCAATTCATAGACACCGCTCAGTGCAAAACTTTCCTTTTACACATAATTTTGTTAAAAATTCCATGAAAATGAAAAAAAGGTTGATGAATCTTCATTTTAGTCATTACATAGACATCGGTCAGTGCGAAACTTTCCTTTTACACATTATTTTGCTAAAAATTCCATGAAAATGATAAAATGGGATAAAAAAATCACTGATGAATCTTCATTTTAGTCATTACATGTATACCTGTGAGTGCAAAACTTTCCTCTTACACATTTTTTTGTTAAGAGTTCCATGAAAATGAAAAATGGGATAAAAAATTACTTATGAATTTTCATTTGAGACATTACATAGACACCGGTAAGTGTGGAACTTTCCTTTTACACCTAATTGTGTTAAAAATTACATTAAATTGAAAAAAAAAATGTGATTACTAATTACTAATTAATCTTCAAAATATTCATTTCATTTCCCGTTTAACGTGTCATTAAATTTATGGATAAGAATTGACAGATTTTTTTATTGAAATAAAATTTCAAAATATAATTTAGAAAAAAATATTAATTTTTAATTCTATGTTCCATATTTTTTTTTCCTCCGCATTCGCACGCCGATGTATTATCACTGCAAAAATACTAGCAATCCTATATTTCAATTAACCCGAATCAAAATAAAAAATGACGGGTGACGGATGACTAATTCAATCTGATTGGCTGAATGGTGAACAGTGACGGATGACGGAAGACGAGTACAAACAAGCTCTGGCTTAGGAACGGTGACTCCTGACGGATGAATGCTGACTGATGAATGATCTGACGGATGCTTGTTGAATCATGACTGATCTGACTTGACTTTTGACTGATCGGTGACGGATCGATGACTCGTGACGGATCGCTAAAATGGGAATGTTGACTGGTCCAGGGACTGTTATATATTAAATTTTGACCCTTCAAGTCCAAAGTACTGTGATAAATGTGGGGAACCCAATCACTCTGCAAAATATTGCAGACATAGAAATAAAAGAATGTGTTGTTCGTGTAACAATTTTAGGCACAAAAAGATTTTGTAAATTATATCACTAGCAAAATGGCAATGAAGCAGATACCATACAAATCACAACTGCTAGAATTTTTTATTGTCCTCTGGAAAATTTATGTGAAGATTGTAATGAAAATGGCAATGAGGCAGATACCATACAAATCACAACTGCTAGAATTTTTTTATTGTCCTCTGGAAAATTTACGTGAAGATTGTAATGAATTTTCTTGAATATGTATTTCAAGAGATAATCAATCACTTAGGCTTATTAATTTTACAAATACTTCTAATGATCAAACAAATCACATATGTCAAAAATTACATGATTATGAAAGTGGGGAAGTTCAACATTCACCCAGCAAAAGTAAATAATTTCAAACTAAGAAATTTTTAGATCAAAAACAAACAGATTTAATTAACACTAAATGTGATGATAAAAATAATAAGGAATTGAGTGACCAGGTAATATCAAATCATGACAGATATACTGTATCACAGCATGAAACAACTGAAAATACTGTGTCAATTTGTTTGCAAAGTTGTATTAATGCATGTTGTAATATATATTTACTCCCTGAGGCCAAACATAAGGAATGTTTTCTGATTTTTGTGTTTACATATTATTTGCTTATTATTGTCACATTATCTTTTATTTGTAATAAATTCAGATAATCTTGATCCTAGACAAGTTGAAAATATCTTTGGCTTTAAAAAATGTATAAAAATTACCTCACATAATATACAGATGGGTGCAGACGCAACGTTCCAAAAAGTGCACTTAAAGTTAACTTGAAGTTCACTTTTCAAGTTCACTTCGCGTTCTCTTAGCTATCGCGAAGTTCACTCTTTTGGAATAGGTAGCTATTCCATGACAGGTACTATCGCGTTCACTAGTGAACTTCAAGTGCACTTGAAAGCTGTCGCGAGGATCACTACTTCAAACGATGTTATCTTAGGTCGAATATTAAGCGATAGCCGAGGGAATAAAAATATATTTCCCCGTAGCGCTCTTTTGGATAAGCAAATGCGAAAAAATACCAATGCAGTTATATATGAAATATTGTTAAATATAAAACATGTCAGATAATATTTTCCCGCTACAAAAATGAATATAGACGTGTTTTCTAAATCAGAGACATGTAATTATATGTCTCTGACTAAATCTTTACAAATGACCAAAAATAATTCATTTTTCAAGAAAAAAAAAATACTTATTATATCCTTAGAAGAAGTTTTATATGTTACGATATAGCTTTTTGTAAATCTTTATATAAATATGTTTGAGAAAGTTAGGTTTTCATTATGCGGTTTATACTAAATCTTTACAAATAACCAAAATAATTCATTTTTTTAAATATTTTACTTTATCACATCTTTCCAAAGAAGTTTTTTATCAGGTAATTTCGGGAAAAATACATGCGACAATTGAAATAAGCACCAACATATAATATCTCTCACTTTTGGATTCATATTTGAAAAAAGATGCATAAATTTGGTATTGCGAGAAAGGAAAACAGCTAAACTGCAAAATATTTCAGTCTTATAAGACGATTTTGGAAAAAAATTACATATTAATGTTTTGTCGCGACAATTGAAATAAGCACCGACATATAATATTTCCCTCTTCTGAGGTCATTTTTGACAAAAGATGTATAAATTTGGTATCGCGAGAAAGGAAAAAAGCTGAAATGCAAAATATTTCAATTTTATAAGGTAATTTTGGGAAAAATACATATAAATGTTGTGTCGCAACAATTGAAATAAGCACCGACATATAATATTTCCCTCTTCTGAGGTCATTTTTCACAAAAGATGTATAAATTTGGTATCGCGAGAAAGGAAAAAAGCTGAAATGCAAAATATTTCAATTTTATCAGTTAATTTTGGGAAAAATACATGTAAACGTTGTGTCGTGACATTGAAATAAGCACTGACATATAATATCTCCCACTTCTGGGGTCATTTTTGACAAAAGGTGTATAAATTTTGTATTGTGAGAAAGGAAAACAACTAAACTGCAAAATATTTCAGTCTTATAAGGTGATTTTGGAAAAAATACATATAAATATTGTGTCGCGACAATTGAAATAAGCACCGACATATAATATTTCCCTCTTCTGAGGTCATTTTTGACAAAAGATGTATAAATTAGGTATCGCGAGAAAGGAAAAAAGCTGAAATGTAAAATATTTCAATTTTATAAGGTAATTTTGGGAAAAAAACATATAAATGTTGTGTCGCGACAATTAAAATAAACACCGACATATAATATCTCCCACTTCTGAGGTCATTTTTGACAAAAATTGTATAAATTTGGTATCGCAAGAAAGGAAAAAAGCTGAAATGCAAAATATTTCAATGTTATAAGGTAATTTTGGAAAAATACATATGAATGTTGTGTCACGACAATTGAAATAAGCACCGACATATAACATATCCCACTTCTGAGGTTATTTGGACAAAAGATGTATAAATTTGGTATCTGGAGAAAGGAAAAAAAGCTGAAATGCAAAATATTTCAATATTATAAGGTAATTTTGGGAAAAATACATATAAATGTTGTGTCGCAACAATTGAAATAAGCACCTGCATATAATATCTCCCACTTCTGAGGTCATTTTTAAAAAAAACAATGTTCTCTATCAGCTTTTACATGTTTTTCGGGTTATGGACTTCCAAATGTTTTGGTTTTATCTGCACTGATGAGACATAAGTTGTCGAAATGCGCATATGCAGAAAATAAATTAACAGTAACTTCGGTATTTTGTTATTTTAATAAAAGATGAATATTTTTGGTATCGCAAGAAAGGAAAAAAGTTGAAATGCAAAATATTCCAATCTTATAAGTTAATTTTGGGAAAAATAATTGCGACAATTGAAATAAGCACTGACATTATAATATCTCCCACTTCTGAGGTCATTTTTCACAAAAGATGTATAAATTTAGTTTCGTGAGGAAAGAAAAAAGCTGAAATGCAAAATATTTCAATCTTATAAGTATGGCACGCGATAGTAACAAAAATGCGGTATACCTAGTATTTCGAACGAAAACTAGGGGTTTTCGTGCGAAATACTAGGTATACCGCACGTTAACTAGGGGTTTCCGATCGGTATACATAGTATTTTGCCGAAAACCCTAGTTTTTGTTCGAAATACTAGGTATACCGCATTTTTGTTACTATCGCGTGCCATACCGATCGGTATCGGAAATTCGACTTAAAACCGAAAATGCTATTCATAGTTTTAGCCAATGAGAAGCGAGAAACGGAAATCGCTATTTGATATTTAACGTTCGTCCAATCAGAAACGGAAAACGGCATTCAGGGTTTAATTAAACCAAACAAAATCGTTTATTCTGTTTATCGCTTATAATTCTCTATTTCTTATTCAATTTTCGTATCTTTTATTTGTTTCATATATTTTGATATTATAAATTAATTATCAAATAGAGTTGTGCCTTTGACACTTTTAGGTGCGAATGGATATCAGATTCGCGGGTCATGGGAGGATATTCGATCTCGACTGTCTGTATTCACCTTCACCAGTTAAAAGTTGTGAATATCGCCGTTTTAGATTTGGTTTAAAAAGAATTTTTCATTTAATTTATCTCTAGAGCAAAGATTTTTATTTTCATATAACTTGATGTGTAATCTGTTTCGAAATTAAAAAAATCACGAATTTTGGAATAATTTGATAAGCAGTTGAAAAAAACAAAAACTCAGTCTGATAAATGATCAAAACAATTCAGAGTTTTAAAACCTTTTCTTCATCATATCCTTTCCAAGGAGTTTTATAATTCGCGAAGTTAAAACTTTCATGTATTTTAGCATTTAAGAGGTATGAAAAGTATAATTTTTAGTCTGCGGT
>MJUU01056307.1:0-11736 GCA_002080025.1 Modiolus philippinarum
TTTTTCTGGAACAGCCCTAACTTGGTACAAGTTTTTATACCCCGCCACACATACTGGCGAGGTATTATGTGATACCCTCAATAGTGCGTCTGTCCGTCTATTCCCTGAAGGTTTCTGACTGATAACTTCTGAATGAAATAACATGTAGTTTTAAACTTAGTAGGTTGTTTATCACGAAACTCGGGTTAAGTTGGATTTAAGGTTCAGAGGTTAAAGGGGTTCTTGAGTTATGCCCCTTGAACCTTTGAAATTTTGTGAAACGTGGCGGAGTAACTTGTAATGCATCATTACTATATACAATTGGTCTTGTAAAGGAGTATGTTTGCCCCCCATAATTTGACAAAATCATGTCTCAAAATACAATTCAATATCGGTATATATGTTACAGTACAAATTGGAATCCAGTAGGATCCAGAATCCTCCTAGTACAAATTGGAATTCTAATTTCTACTGGGACAAATTAGAATTCTGGTTTGTACTTGATTTAATTCAGTACAAATTGGAATTCCAATTTCTACCAGGACAAATTAGAATTCCAGTTTGTACTGGATTTAATCTAGTACAAATTGGAATTCCAATTTCTCCTAGGAGAAATTGAGATATCCTGATTTATACTAGTAGGATTCTGAATCCTACTGAATTTCTAGTATGATCCAGAATAATACTGGATATTTTGTTCAGGAGGATTCTGGATATTACTGACATTCAAAGCTGAAAAAAAATTTGATTTTGTTTTAAGAAATATGCATTTCACAACATTTTAATTTATAAAAACTAAATAATAAAACAATAGAATGATAGTGTAAAATAACATAATTCCGATATTACTGTTAATTTCTTGTACCAATTGTTGGAACTGTGTGACATTTAATGGAGCAGGGAATTTTCCAAGTTATGACAAGGGCATCGCATAGTATTGCATTTGCCAGAGTAATTAAAAACTGTGGCTGTTATATACAGTGAACGATTTTATAACATGATAATGTGTGAAGTTTCAGGTAGAGTAACGGGATCTTCTATACATTTAAACCAGGGAAACAGAAGCAAAAACTTCTCACATCAACAAGATTAGTATCAGAATAATAGTTTTTCAGTATGTCATTCGTAGAAAAAAATTTCATATTTCAATATTTTTTAGTAATTCTTCCATGTTTGAAGTTAACTTATGAAAACTAGTTACAAAAAGTTTGAACTGTTCTCAAAGGGTTAAGAGTTCGAATCAAAACATCTATATCTTTTATACAACAAGCCAATTAATCTTATCTTTCCAAATTAAGCTTTTAATTAAATGGTCACCAAAACAGTAGATAAGGGACATATTTCTTATATTGTTTTTCTTCTCTACCACTTTTTCTATTGATGTAAATTAGTAGGATCCAGAATCCTACTAGTACAAATTAGGATATCTCAATTTCTCCTAGGAGAAATTGGAATTCTAATTTATACTTGATTAAATCCAGTACAGATCAGAATTCTAATTTGTCCTGGTAGAAATTGGAATTCCAATTTGTACTGAATTAAATCCAGTACAAATCGGAATTCTAATTTGTCCCGGTAGAAATTAGAATTCCAATTTGTACTAGGAGGATTCCGGATCCTACTGGATTCCAATTTGTACTGTAACATATATAAAACTTCCACAGGTTTTGCCAGTCTTTTTTATTTTGTAGAAGAAAATGACCTCCAAAATTGGACAAATATAAACATTTTCACAAAAATGGGCTAAAATGACCAAAATCCTTACATATTTCAGTACAGGAAACATGTTGCGCATGGCTATGCCTGGATGAGATATTTGCATGAAAAAGTTGCAATTTCATATACTTTTAACATATCAAAAAATCTCTTTGGCACAAGCATGTGCTCTGTGCTTCCTGTACCAAAACATGACAAGAAATGCATAAACATAGGTAATCAACGATTACAAAGTCGCCTCGTTATGGCAAATGGACACAGAAACCCAATTTGGCCAAAGTGCTGATTTACCATCCCTAATGCATATATACAAAGGCTAGATGATCTTACCATGTACAGTAACTGAATTCGAACATAAACTTGAATGTAAGTCAATCATGCAGAAAATGTAGGTCAAAGTGACCTAATTTTGCTTGCATGCTGACCAGATGCATGCACATGCAAGGTTAGATGATCCTATCATGTACAGTTACTGAGATATCAACGTAAATTTGAATGAAAGTCACTCATGCGGAAAATATAGGTCAAAGTGAGATTATTTTGCCTGGATGCTGACCTACCGTCAAAGATGCATGCACATGCAAGGTTAGATGATCGTACCATGTACAGTTACTTAGACCTGAACTCGGACGTAAACTGGAATGTAAGTCGATCATGCAGAAAATATAGGTCATAGTGAACTTATTTTGCCTGGATGCTGACCTATCGCCAAAGATGCATGCACATGCAAGGTTAGATGATCCTACCATGTACAGTGACTGAGATCTGAACTCTGACGTAAACTTGAATGTAAGTCACTCAAGCAGAAAATATAGGTCAAAGTGACCTAATTTTCCAGAAATGCTGACCTACCCCCAAAGATGCATGCACATGCAAGGATAGATCATCGTACCATGTACAGTGACTGAGGTCTGAACTCGGACGTAAACTTGAATGTAAGTCACTCAAGCGAAAAATATAGGTCAAAGTGACCTAATTTTGCCTGGATGCTGACCTACCGTCAGAGATGCATGCATATGCACAGTTAGATTATCGTACTATGTATAGTAGCTGAGATATGAACTGAAATGTAAATTTGAATGAAAGCCACCCAAGCGGAAAATATAGGTCAGAGTGACCTAATTTTCTTGGAGGCTGTGAGTTAGCCCAAGATGCACCTGCATGCAAAGTTTGATGAACCTACACTGCATAGTTACTAAGATATATACCCAAATGCAGACGCGGACACGGACGCCGGGGGTACTCCAATAGTCCTCCTCAACTTCGTTGAGGCGAACTAAAAATTTGTTGATTTTCGGTAAATTTGGATAAAGCATGATATTTGTGACGTCACTGCACCAATTTACTTAAGTTTTGATTTAAGCAATATATCAACTGTGTAATACCAAGTAGAATTTAAAGGAAAACTCCGTTTGAAAATACAGGTAGGTTTTGGGTCCAAATATGCCTCTTATTGTACATATTTCTTTGTTTCAAGTACCGCATTCATTGTATCAAAAACCCAAGGCGCTTAGAAAATTTGCAAAGGGGGTGCTTATTAGGTAGGTAAAAAACTGGGATCCAAAACAATGTTCTTGTAACGAAATTCTTCAATCTTTCATAAGTACACAAAATGGGTTCCAAAACAATGTTCTTGTAACGAAATTCTTTGATCTTTCATAACTACATGATTTAATCAATGTGAAAATGCTTCAACTATGGAAACTTTGTCAAACAGAAGTAAAAATAAGGCGGATCAGTTGTTTGTATCGTAATGAAACAAATAACATGAATGTTTACCAAAGGAAATTATTAATGCATTTGCATGCCCAATTGAAAAAAAAAAAACAATGACAGAAACGTACGAAATACATGCAGAAATTATGGTTTCTAGTTGGAATTTTGAGGGGGAGCTTAAGGATTTCAAAGGAAATTAAGGGTGTGGACCCTTATAGCTGTAGGGGCGCTTAATATGAGGAATAGGGTATAACAGCAAAGGAATACCCAAGTTACAAGGCAGAGGAAGCAAAGATCAAATTTAAATATTCCAAAAACATGGCAATATCACAGAGGGATCCCAATCCAAATTAAGCCAGAGAAATGCTGCTTGATATTTTGATCAAAATCCCACAAAACAAGATTTCTTGGGGAATCAGGATAAAAACATCAAAGAAAAATTATGATACAATTCCAGTGGAGCAACATTTTCTGTGGAATTAGGATAAAGATATGTATATTTATAGGATCAGGATGTGCAATATAGAGACTTCACAAGTAGAAACCACAGCAATAATACATGTGCAAGCAAACCGAGTGAACATTTACATAGACAGTAATGCACTTAGCAGTGTGAACTCCCAAAAAATCATAGGTACTAGTATCATAAGGTACTCTTGAAGGGTAAATAATGCTGGTAGTCTGCTACTCAAAGGGCACCCTCTAACACTGCCAAAGACAAGTGTAGAGTCAACCACTGTGTCACTTATAAAATTAACTCTGGATTTAGTTAAAAATTTTCAATTCTCTTTTGTAAATTAGAAATATTGTGAGGATCTTTAAAATCATAGTGATGATTGGAAAAATTCATATTTCCAACAGTGGTTGAACATTACAGTGGCTATATATTTACTATTTTTCCTTTATGTTGTCATGGTTTCAAGTACTATTATAAATTCTTAATAAAGGGCTATGCCAAGCTCAGCATGTCGAATACAAATTTGAACAAGTGTAATTCAAAATGAATGAGGACACAGTAAAGAGCTTGATACAGTAATTAAATGGACCAAATAAAGAGCTTGAATCAGTTGCAATTTTGGAACCTTTGGCCCCTTTAGCTAGGAAACGGTAAAAGCTATGCTAAATTTGTTGACATACTATTGAAAGCTTATATCAAGAAGAATCCAAAGTAAAAAACTGATCAAAATCCAATGAATAATAAAGATTTCAGATATTTCGAAAAATTACAATTTTGGCCCCTTTGACTCCTTGTAGCTCGAAAACAGTAATAGCTATGCAAAATCCACTGACATACTGCCGACAGCTTACATCAAAGAGGAATCCAAAGAAAAAAATCGTATTGAAATCTGATAAAAAAAGATTTCACATATTTTGAAATTTTGCAATTTTGGCCCCTTTGACCCCTTGTAGCTCTGAAACTGTAAGAGCTACGAAAAATCCATTGTCATAGCACTGAAAGCTTATATCAAGAGGAATTCAAAGAAAAAAATCCCATTGAAATCCGATGAAAAATAAAGATTCCACATTTCGAAAATTTGCAATTTTGGCCCCTTTGACCAATGGTAGCTCGGAAACAGTAAGAGCTACAAAAAATCGGTTGACATTTCACTGAAAGCTTATATCAAGAGGAATTGAAAGAAAAAAATCCCATCAAAATCTGATGAAAAATAGAATTTTTTAGGTTATCTGTAAATTTACGATTTTGGCCCCTCATAGCTCTGAAACGGTAAGAGCTATGCCAAATCCATTTACATACTCCTGAAAGCTTACATCAAGAGGAATCCAAAGAAAAAAATCCCATCGAAATCCGATAAAAATTAAAATTTTATGTAATCTGCATGTTTGCAATTTTTGCCTCATTTGGCCCCTCATAACTCGGAAAGGAAACAAATTATAAAAAATCTGATGCTGCAGCGCCTATTTATTTTTCATAAGGTCCATTGCAAAAAACGGCATCAAAATCGGACTAAAAATTAAAAAAATAATTTTTAAAATTTGCCCCTTTTGGACCCCATTTATCTCATGAATGGTACATGCGACGTGAAATCCGTTGACATACTACTGATTGGAAATTACCTCAGGAGCACACTAAAAGAAACCCCATCAAAATCCGATAATTAATAAACATAGGTAATCAACGATTACAGAGATCGCCTCGTTATGGCACATGGACACAGAAACCCAATTTGGCCAGGGTCCTTATGCATGTATACAAAGACTAGATACAATGTACAGTAATCAAGACCTGAATTCGAACAGAAAAGTGACCTAATTTTGCCTGGATTCTGACCTACCCCCAAAGATGCATGCACATGCAAGGTTATATAATCCTACCATGTACAGTTACTTATATCTGAACTCGGACATAAACTTGAATGTAAGTCAATCATGCAGAAAATATAGGTCAAAGTGACCTAATATTGCCTTGATGCTGACCTACCCCTAAAGATGCATGCACATGCAAGGTTAGATGATTGTATCATGTACAGTTACTTAGATCTGAACTCGGACGTAAACTTGAATGTAAGTCGATCATGCGGAAAACATAGGTCAAAGTGACCTAATTTTGCCTGGATGCTAACCTACCGCCAAAGATGCATGCACATACAAAATTAGATGATTGTACCATGTACAGTTACTTAGATCTGAACTTGGACGTTAACTTGAATGTAAGTCACTCATGCAGAAAATATAGGTCAAAGTGACCTAACTTTGCCTGGATGCTGACCTACCTCCAAAGATGCATGCACATGCAAGGTTAGATGATCCTACCATGTACAGTTACTTAGATCTGAACTCCGATGTAAACTTGAATGTAAGTCGATCATGCGGAAAATATAGGTCAAAGTGACCTAATTTTGCCTGGATGCTGACCTACCGCAAAAGCTGCATGCAAATGCAAGGTTAGATGATCCTACCATGTACAGTTCCTTAGATTTGAACTCTGACGTAAACTTGAATGTAAGTCAATCATGCAGAAAATATAGGTCAAAGTGACCTAATTTTGCCTGGATGCTGACCTACCGCCAAAGATACATGCACATGCAAGGTAAGATGATTGTACCATGTACAGTTACTCAGATCTAAACTTGGACATAAACTTGAATGTAAGTCAACTGTGCGGAAAATATAGGTCAAAGTGACCTAGTTTTGCCTGGATGCTGACCTACCCCAAAAGATGCATGCACATGCAAGGTTATATGATCCTACCATGTACAGTTACTTAGATCTGAACTCAGACATAAACTTGTATGTAAGTCAATCATGTGGAAAATATAGGTCAAAGTGACCTAATTTTGCCTGGATGCTGACCTACATGTACCCCCAAAGATGCATGGACATGCAAAGTTAGATGATGGTACCATGTACAGTTACTTAGATCTGAACTCGGATGTAAACTTGAATGTAAGTCAATCATGCGGAAAATATAGGTCAAAGTGACCTAATTTTGCCTGGATACTGACCTACCCCCAAAGATGCATGCACATGCAAGGTTAGATGATTGTACTATGTACAGTTACTTTGATCTGAACTTGAACGTAAACTTGAATGTAAGTAGATCATGCAGAAAATATAGGTCAAAGTGACCTAATTTTGCCTGGATGCTGACCTTCCCCCAAAGATGCATGCACATGCAAGGTTAGATGATCCTACCATGTACAGTTACTGAGATATCAGCTCAGACCTAAAATTAAATGAAAGCCAGTCAAGCGGAAAATATAGGTCAAAGAGGCCTAATTTTCATGGAGGCTGTGAGATAGCCCAAGATGCATCTGTACACAAAGTTTGATGACCCTACCCTTCATAGTTACCAAGATATATACCTAAATGCGGACGCGGACGAAGACGCGGATGCTGGGGGTACTCCAATAGTCCTCCTCAACTTTGTTGAGGCGAACTAAAAATTCTACAGCTAAATAGGTGAAAACACCCAATTTTGCCCTTTTTGGCCCCTATTTTAAAAACGGGAGGGGCCATAATAACCAAAACCGATTCATACCTTCCTTTTGTTGCAAGGAACATTGTGTTAAAATTTCATAAGGATTGATCAACTTAACTTGAGTTATTGGCCAAAACTTAAAGTGTCTACAGACAGCGACAAGGACAACGACGACGACAGCACCCAACCATTATATGACCACAAAAATTTTTTGCGGTCATATAAAAAAGCAGGACAAGATCTTTAAATGAAAATACCCTGATGGACGGGCGATGAACGCCAAGTGATGATGAAAGCTCACCGAAAACTACAGATGAGCGATAAGGCCTAAACAGTTCCAAAGCAATAGTCTTGAAATGATTTGCATCAAGCATATTTGGACCCAGATTTACAGAAGTTAAGTTAATAGGGTCTGGAAGTCTCCTTCTACTTTCACTTTCAAAGTCCAGAACTCTGATATATAATGAGCTAAACCATCATCAAATTTTACTCAAGGTTACAAAAAAAAAAGGACACCGTTTTGTTTAATTTCTGTCACAGGTATTAAAGTTTATAAAGAGTATAATTCTAGACGAATAAAATATTCTAGTTAAGATGGGTAACAACATCTCGTGAACATTCTCGGAGGTCACATGATGAGACGTCACTTACTGATCCTATTACTTAGATTAACCAAACAGTCAATAACTAGAGCATGTTGAACTTAAGTGTTGTCGGAACCGCCCTGCAATTTGGATCCTTAAACTCTGAACAAATGTAACTAGAGGCTCAGCAACTGAGCCTGAATCGCTCACCTGAAAAAGTCCTTACACATGTATAAGCCACCTCTATACTGATGACCAATATGATGTTTTTTTCTTCCTAGCGGCTAATGTTAAGCTATAGTTTGGTTGAATTGGCTTCAGTTGATTAAGAGATCATCTAATGTGATTTTCCCTTAGGGTCCATGTTATGTTCCATGCTGGCAGCAATTTTTTGGTCAGATCCCACCAAAATGAGCAACCTTTGTACAGGACCTTTCAGAGAAGATGAAAATGTGATTTTCCCCATAGGGTCCTATGTTAAACCTAAGTTCCAGGGCGGAAGCCATGTTTGTTGTTGGATCAAAACGAAATAAGCTATAATTGTTAGGGACCTTCCATACATCATTCCTCTTAAGTTTGATTGAAATTGCTTCAGTGATTTTAGAGGTGATTTTCCCCAAAGGGTCCTATGTTAAACCTAAGTTCCATGCTGGCGCCTGGTGGCAATGTTTTTTTTTTCAGATCAGAAAGAAATGAGCAATCTTTGTAATGGACCTTCCACACATCACACCTGTATAGTTTGGTTGAAATTGCTTCAGTGGATTCAGAGGAGTTCCACACTGGCGGTCATATCTTTTGTCAGATCATACCCAAATGAGCAATGTTTGTAAAGGATCTTCCATACATCAATCCTGTAAAGTTTGATTGAATTAGCTTCAGTGGTGTCAGAAAGGAAGATGAAAATGTGATTTTCCCATAGGGTACTAGGCTTGATTTTTCACATAAGGTCCTATGTTAAACCCAAGTTCCAAGCCAGCGGCCATGTTATTTGTCGGATCAGAATGAAATGAGAAATCTTTGTAAAGGACCTGCCATACATCATTTCTGTAATGAAGTTTGGTTGAATTTGCTTCAGTGGTTTCAGAGGAGAAGATGAAAATGTTAAAGTTTAATGGACAGACGCCAGACAGACGCCAGTTGATGGCAATTTACCTCCCACTGACCTTTTTTGGTCAGGTGAGCTAAAAATGACAGTGTTGTGTTGATACAGTAATTTTCGGGACACAGTGAATTCTTGATTACAAATCATTTCTCGGCTTCAGAATAAATATCACATTATTCCCACTGATACAATCCAAGAAATCTTTTATGACAATTTATAGTAAAAATCAAAGTAATGGCAAACAGGAAGTAGTCGAATCAATGCCTCACACAATATTTCAAATCATTCCATCCAGTACAAGCAAGGAAATCTCTTAGTTATATTTAAAACAAGAGCTGTCGCCGAATGGCAGCCAAATATACCCCCCGCTCATTGGATCCTGAATCTATATGGTAAGTGCAAATTTAAGTGCGTGTGGACACAATACAAGTATGGCCACAATGATAATCTTCATGAAAGAACTTTTCATAAGGGTGCCAGTGAAAATAATGTCAAAATCACACAAAAATAAATTTCAATTCTTATTTTTTGCCTTGTTGACATTTTACACAAAAATCATAAGCGTTAGACAAATTTCATTTAAACACTTTGAAAACATCTAATTGTAACATTGTAAGGGTACTCTTCTTGAAAATTTTTTCTAGTTTGATTTTTTCTGTGAGTCTTTATGTATCTGTGTGTATTTATTTTTTAGCCATTCACCACACATAGGTGGAGGGTTTGGATCCAAGAAAACGAGTTTAACCCCACCACAATTTTTGCGCCTTTCCCAAGTCAGGAATATGTTGGTAATTCGCTTGTCCGTGTCTTCTTATAAAATTTTAGTTTCTTGATATTTGGGTTATTGGATGTGGTTTCTTTCCATTGATTTATTCACTTTTTTCCTTTTGGGGGCCATTAAGGGCTTGCTATATGGTGTGAGGTTCCTCACTGTGTTGAAGACTGTATGGTGACCCCTAGGTGCTTTGTTTTGGGTCGTTTTGACCTGGATATGGGATGTTGCCTCCTTGACATTTACCCCATTTCCTTTCTTTTTCACATACATAGGGAATCATAGAAAAGTCAAAGTCAAATTATCTCCCCTTCATGGTTTCGAACAATAATTATATTCCTTCATGCACATCTCCATATAGTGTCCTTCGTTTGTGTAAAGTGTCATCAAAATCATTCCAGTGGTTTTTGAAGAGTTCCCCTTACAAGGTAATCAATACATAGGGCATCAAGGAAAAGTCAAAGTCAAATTATTTCCCCTTCCTGTTTCGGACAATAATTATATTCCTTCATGTACATCTCCATATAGTGTCCTTCCTTTGTGTAAAGTTTCATCAAAATCCTTCCAGTGGTTTAAGAAGATTTGTGCTTATGAGGTAACCAATACATAGGGAATCAAAGAAAAGTCAAAGTCAAATTATCTCCCCTTCATGGTTTTGAACAATAATTATATTCCTTCATGCACATCTCCATATAGTGTCCTTCGTTTGTGTAATGTGTCATCAAAATCCTTCCAGTGGTTTTTGACGAGTTGCCCTTACAAGGTAATCAATACATAGGGCATCAAGGAAAAGTCAAAGTCAAATTATTTCCCCTTCCTGTTTCAGACAATAATTATATTCCTTCATGTACATCTCCATATAGTGTCCTTCCTTTGTGTAAAGTTTCATCAAAATCCTTCCAGTTGTTTAAGAGGAGTTGCACTTAGGAGGTAACCCATACATATGATATCAAAGAAAACTCACAGTCAAATTATCTCCCCTTCCTGCTTTTGGACAATAATTATATTGCTTCATGCACATCTCCATATGGTGTCCTTCCTTTGTATAAAGTTTCATCAAAATCCTTCAAGTGGTCTAAGAGGAGTTGCTCTTACAAAAAGAGTGGACAGATGGACGGACAGACAGACAGGGTGATTCCTAAATACCCCCCAAACTTTGTTTGCGGGCAGTAACAAAAGTATAGGCAAACATCAAGTGGATGCCTGATGCTTGAAATTAGCTTACATAAATGAACTCATCATTTCCAAGCTTCAAACCAAATTTCAGATCATTCCCACTTATTCAAGCAAAAAAAAAAACAAAACTAGAGAATGTGTCTATAAGACACAGATGCCCCGCAATAGGCATTATTAGTAGATAAATGAACTTTAGACCAATTTAACCCAAGTCCCTCATGGATCCTTATAAATAGGTAACTGTGAAGTACTTATAAAGGGGATTATAATAATGAAAAATTATAAGGATATTATGCATAGTTTGTAAAACAGGATAAATGATAGGGCACTGATAGATCCAATGTAGGTCATAAAATGAAATGTACAAGGACACCTAATTGTTGGGGTTTAGGGGAATACTCATAAGGGTGAGCGTGAATGTTATGAGGCAATATCATGAAGATATCATGTAAAATTGCTGAGCAATGGACCTAAACACAAAACTGAAATGAAGTCACTCAAGTGTGAAGCTAATTGTTGATGCTTTATGTAGTACTCATTAAGATGAATATCATAATTCTATATCATAAAGATATCAAGTATAGTTAATGAAAAATGGATCTAAAAGAAAAATTTAACCAAAGTCACTCAACCATGAGATGTAGGTCATGGACATATTATTGTTGATGCTTTGGGTAGTACTCATAAAGGTGAATGCTATGAAGATTTATCAAACAGATATCATGTATAGTTGTTGAGAAATGGACCTAAA
>MJUU01056309.1:5511-23639 GCA_002080025.1 Modiolus philippinarum
AAAGGAGTATCTCCCTCTTGCATAGCTCTGTCCTTAGCTGATTTTGGCTTTTCTATTTAGATCTTATTGGTTATTTGTTCTCTATCAGTTTTACACCTATTTCGGTTTATGGACTTCCAAATATTTTGATTTTATCTGCACTGATGAGACATAAGTTGTCGAAATGCGCATATGCAGAACCTAAATTCACAGTAACCTCGGTATTTTATTATTTGGTATAATTTCTTTCTTTGGCAATAATTTTATAGTAATAAAATTCAATTCTTTTCAAGCATGAACTTGATATGTGTCAGGTTTGAAAACTGTGTTATTTTTTTCTGTATTTATTTCGAAACACTGCCACTACACTGTATACACAAAACTTACCTAAAAGCTTCTTTCTCTTTTCTAAAATATAAGAAAACACATTAAAGTATAGTTATTTTACAGAACAAAGGCTGCATCACCTACTTTATTTTATTACATTCTATAACGCTCATCAGAAAGAATTAAATTTATAATCAAATGAATACACTACAGTGTATAATTCTATGCATTATCACAATTAATTCAACTATTAATCAAAGTCCTATTAAGGTACAATGTAGTATGCAATGTTTCATTCAACGCTTAACTTATCGAGCACATTTCAATACCAATGACTTGTTCAGTCAGTACTCTACTACTATAGTATATTGTTTCCAAACCCATGCCTTGTTCAGTCAGTACTCTATTACTGTAGTATACTGTCTAAACTTACAATGTCTTGTTCAGTCAGTACTCTATTACTGTAGTATACTGTTTTATGTACCAATGTCTTGCTCAGTCAGTAATCTTTTACTGTAGTATACTGTTTTATGTGCCAATGCCTTGTTCAGTCAATACTCTTTTACCGCAGTATACCATTTTTGTACCAATGTCTTGTTCAGTCAGTACTCTATTACTGTAGTATACTGTTTTATGTACCAATGTCTTGTTCAGTCAGTACTCTATTACTTTACCATACGGTTTTATGTACCAATATCTTGTTCAATCAGAACTCTATTTCTGTAATATACTGTTTTATGTACCAATGTCTTGCTCAGTCAGTACTCTATTACAGTAGTATACTGTTTTGTGTACCAATGTCTTGTTCAGTCGGTACTCTATTTCTGTAGTATACCGTTTTATGTACCAACGTCTTGTTCAGTAAGTCATCTATTACAGCAGTATACTGTTTTATGTACCAATGTCTTGGTCAGTCAGTACTACATTACTGCAGTATACTGTTAAATGTACCAATGTCTTGTTCAGTCAGTACTCTTTCACTGTAGTATACTGTTTTATTTACAAATGTCTTGTTTAGTCAGTACTCTATTTCTGTAGTATACTGTTTTATTTACAAACGTCTTGTTCAGTCAGTACTCCATATCTGTAGTATACTATTTTACATTACACTGTCTTGCTCAGTCAGTACTCTTTTACTGTAGTATACTGTTTTATGTGCCAATGCCTTGTTCAGTCAGTACTCTACTACTGCAGTATACCATTTTTTGTATCAATGTCTTGTTCAGTCAGTACTCTATTACTGTAGCATACTGTTTTATGTACCAATGTCTTGTTCAGTCAGTACTCTATTACTTTACCATACTGTTTTATGTACCAATATCTTGTTCAATCAGAACTCTATTACTGTAGTATACTGTTTTATGTACCAATGTCTTGCTCAGTCAGTACTCTATTACAGTAGTATACTGTTTTGTGTATCAATGTCTTGTTCAGTCAGTACTCTATTTCTGTAGTATACCATTTTATGTACCAATGTCTTGTTCAGTAAGTCCTCTATTACAGTAGTATACTGTTTTATTTACCAATGTCTTGGTCAGTCAGTACTCCATTACTGCAGTATACTGTTAAATGTACCAATGTCTTGTTCAGTCAGTACTCTTTCACTGTAGTATACTGTTTTATTTACAAATGTCTTGTTCAGTCAGTACTCTTTTTCTGTAGTATACTGTTTTATTTACAAATGTCTTGTTCAGTCAGTACCCCATTTCTGTAGTATACTGTTTTACATTACACTGTCTTGTTCAGTCAGTACTCTATTACTGTAGTAAACTGTTTTATGTTACAATGTCTTGTTCAGTGAGTGCTCTATTGCTGTAGTATACTGTTTTATGTACCAATGTCTTGTTCAGTGAGTACTCTATTACTGTAGAATACTTTTTATGCATCAATGTCTTGTTCAGTCAGTACTCTATTCCTGTAGTACATTTGTATACTGTTTTATGTCACAATGCCTTGTTCAGTCAGTACTATATTACAATAGTATACTGCTTTATGTACCAATGTCTTGGTCAGTCAGTACTCTAGTACTGTAGTATTCTGTTTTATGTACCAATGTTTTGCAGTCAGTACTCTTTCACTGTAGTATACTGTTTAATGTTACAATGTCTTGTTCAGTCAGTACTATTTTACTGTAGTATACTGTTTTTTTGCATGTATGTCTTGTTAAGTCAGTATTCTATTACTGAGGTATACTGTTTTATGTTACATTGTCTTATTCAGTCAGTACTCTATTACTGTAGTATACTGTTTTATGTACCAATGTCTTGTTCAGTCAGTACTCTATTACTGTAGTATACTGTTTTATGTACCAATGTCTTGCTCAGTCAGTAATCTTTTACTGTAGTATACTGTTTTATGTGCCAATGCCTTGTTCAGTCAGTACTCTATTACTGCAGTATACCATTTTTGTACCAATGTCTTGTTCAGTCAGTACTCTATTACTGTAGTATATTGTTTTATGTACCAATGTCTTGTTCAGTCAGTACTCTATTACTTTACCATACTGTTTCATGTACCAATATCTTGTTCAATCAGAACTCCATTATTGTAGAATACTGTTTAAAGTTACAACGTCTTGTTCAGTCAGTACTCTATTAATGTAGTATACTGTTTTATGTACCAATGTCTTGCTCATTCAGTACTCTTTTACTGTAGGATACTGTTTTATGTGCCAATGCCTTGTTCAGTCAATACTCTATTACTGAAGTATACCATTTTTGTACCAATGTCTTGTTCAGTCAGTACTGTATTACTGTAGTATACTGTTTTATGTACCAATGTCTTGTTCAGTCAGTACTCTATTACTTTACCATACGGTTTTATGTACCAATATCTTGTTCAATCAGAACTCTATTACTGTAGTATACTGTTTTATGTACCAATGTCTTGCTCAGTCAGTACTCTATTACAGTAGTATACCGTTTTGTGTACCAATGTCTTGTTCAGTCAGTACTCTATTTCTGTAGTATACTGTTTTATTTACAAATGTCTTGTTCAGTCAGTACTCCATATCTGTAGTATACTGTTTTACATTACACTGTCTTGTTCAGTCAGTATTCTATTACTGTAGTATACTGTTTTATGTACCAATGTCTTCTTCAGTCAGTACTTTTTACTGTAGTATACTGTTTTATGTGCCAATGCCTTGTTCAGTCAGTACTCTACTACTGCAGTATACCATTTTTTGTACCAATGTCTTGTTCAGTCAGTACTCTATTACTGTAGCATACTGTTTTATGTACCAATGTCTTGTTCAGTCAGTACTCTATTACTTTACCATACTGTTTTATGTAATAATATCTTGTTCAATCAGAACTCTATTACTGTAGTATACTGTTTTATGTACCAATGTCTTGCTCAGTCAGTACTCTATTACAGTAGTATACTGTTTTGTGTATCAATGTCTTGTTCAGTCAGTACTCTTTTTCTGTAGTATACCATTTTATGTTCCAATGTCTTGTTCAGTAAGTCCTCTATTCCAGTAGTATACTGTTTTATGTACCAATGTCTTGGTCAGTCAGTACTCCATTACTGCAGTATACTGTTAAATGTACCAATGTCTTGTTCAGTCAGTACTCTTTCACTGTAGTATACTGTTTTATTTACAAATGTCTTGTTCAGTCAGTACTCTATTTCTGTAGTATACTGTTTTATTTACAAATGTCTTGTTCAGTCAGTACTCCATTTCTGTAGTATACTGTTTTACATTACACTGTCTTGTTCAGTCAGTACTCTATTACTGTAGTAAACTGTTTTATGCTACGATGTCTTGTTCAGTGAGTGCTCTATTGCTGTAGTATACTGTTTTATGTACCAATGTCTTGTTCAGTGAGTACTCTATTACTGTAGAATACTTTTTATGCACCAATGTCTTGTTCAGTCAGTACTCTATTCCTGTAGTACATTTGTATATTGTTTTATGTTACAATGCCTTGTTCAGTCAGTACTCTATTACAGTAGTATACTGCTTTATGTACCAATGTCTTGGTCAGTCAGTACTCTAGTACTGTAGTATTCTGTTTTATGTACCAATGTTTTGTAGTCAGTACTCTATCACTGTAGTATACTGTTTAATGTTACAATGTCTTGTTCAGTCAGTACTATTTTACTGTAGTATACTGTTTTTTTGCATGTATGTCTTGTTAAGTCAGTATTCTATTACTGAGGTATACTGTTTTATGTTACATTGTCTTGTTCAGTCAGTACTCTATTACTGTAGTATACTGTTTTTTGTACCAATGTCTTGTTCAGTCAGCACTCTATTACTGTAGCATACTGTTTTATGTACCAATGTCTTGTTCAGTCAGTACTCTATTACTTTACCATACTGTTTTATGTACCAATATCTTGTCTTGTTCAATCAGAACTCTATTACTGTAGTATACTGTTTTATGTACCAATGTCTTGCTCAGTCAGTACTCTATTACAGTAGTATACTGTTTTGTGTATCAATGTCTTGTTCAGTCAGTACTCTATTTCTGTAGTATACCATTTTATGTACCAATGTCTTGTTCAGTCAGTACTCCATTACTGCAGTATACTGTTAAATGTAGCAATGTCTTGTTCAGTCAGTACTCTTTCACTGTAGTATACTGTTTTATTTACAAATGTCTTGTTCAGTCAGTACTCTATTTCTGTAGTATACTGTTTTATGTACCAATGTCTTGGTCAGTCAGTACTCTAGTACTGTAGTATTCTGTTTTATGTACCAATGTTTTGTAGTCAGTACTCTTTCACTGTAGTATACTGTTTAATGTTACAATGTCTTGTTCAGTCAGTACTATTTTACTGTAGTATACTATTTTTTTGCATGTATGTCTTGTTAAGTCAGTATTCTATTACTGAGGTATACTGTTTTATGTTACATTGTCTTGTTCAGTCAGTACTCTATTACTGTAGTATACTGTTTTATGTACCAATGTCTTGTTCAGTCAGTACTCTATTACTGTAGTATACTGTTTTATGTACCAATGTCTTGTTCAATCACTTCTCTATTACTGTAGAATACTGTTTTATGTTACAATGTCTTGTTCAATCAGTACTCTATTCCTGTAGTGTACCAATGGCTTGTTCAGTCAGTACTCTATTCCTGTAGTGTACCAATGTCTTGTTCAGTCAGTACTCTATCACTGTAGTACACTGTTTCATTTACAAATGTCTTGTTCAGTCAGTACTCTATTTCAGTAGTATACTGTTTTATGAAACACTGTCTTGTTCAGTCAGAACTCTATTACTGTAGTATACTGTTTTATGTACCAATGTCTTGTTCAATCACTTCTCTATTACTGTAGTATACTGTTTTATTTACAAATGTCTTGTTCAGTCAGTACTCTATTTCAGTAGTATACTGTTTTACGAAACACTGTCTTGTTCAGTTAGTGCATTATTAATGTAGTATATTGTTTTATGTTACAATGTCTTGTTCAGTCAGTACTCTATTCCTGTAGTGTACTGTTTTTTGTACTAATGTCTTGTTCAGTCAGCACTTTATTCCTGTAGTGTACCAATGGCTTGTGCAGTCAGTACTCTATTTCAGTAGTATACTGTTTTATGTACAAATGTCTTGTTCAGTCAGTACTCTAATACTATAGTATACTGTTTTATGTACAAATGTCTTGATCATTCAGTACTCTATTACTGTAGAATACTGTTTTATGTACCAATTTCTTGATCAGTTGAGTACTCTATTACTGAAGAATATTGTTTTATGCACCAATGACTTGTTCAGTGAGTACTCTATTCCTGTAGTACATTTGTATACAGTTTTATGTTACAATGTCTTGTTCATGCAGTACTCTATTACAGTAGTATACTGCTTTATGTACCAATGTCTTGGTCAGTCGGTACTCTAGTACTGTAGTATACTGTTTTATGTACTAATGTCTTGTTCAGTCAGTACTCTAATACTGTAGTATACTGTTTTATGAACCAATGTCTTGTTCAGGCAGTACTCTATTTATTTAGTATATTGTTTTATGTACCAATGTCTTGCTCAGTCAGTAATCTTTTACTGTAGTATACTGTTTTATGTGCCAATGCCTTGTTCAGTCAGTACTCTATTACTGCAGTATACCATTTTTGTACCAATGTCTAGTTCAGTCAGTACTCTATTACTGTAGTATACTGTTTTATGTACCAATGTCTTGTTCAGTCAGTACTCTATTACTTTACCATACTGTTTCATGTACCAATATCTTGTTCAATCAGAACTCCATTACTGTAGTATACTGTTTTACATTACACTGTCTTGTTCAGTCAGCACTCTATTATTGTAGTATACTGTTTAAAGTTACAACCTCTTGCTCAGTCAGTACTCTATTACTGTAGTATACTGTTTTATGTACCAATGTCTTGCTCAGTCAGTAATCTTTTACTGTAGTATACTGTTTTATGTGCCAATGCCTTGTTCAGTCAGTACTCTATTACTGCAGTATACCATTTTTGTACCAATGTCTTGTTCAGTCAGTACTCTATTACTGTAGTATACTGTTTTATGTACCAATGTCTTGTTCAGTCAGTACTCTATTACTTTACCATACTGTTTTATGTACCAATATCTTGTTCAATCAGAACTCTATTACTGTAGTATACTGTTTTAGGTACCAATGTCTTGCTCAGTCAGTACTCTATTACAGTAGTATACTGTTTTGTGTACCAATGTCTTGTTCAGTCAGTACTTTATTTCTGTAGTATACCGTTTTATGTACCAATGTCTTGTTCAGTAAGTCATCTATTACAGTAATATACTGTTTTATGTACCAATGTCTTGGTCAGTCAGTACTCCATTACTGCAGTATACTGTTAAATGTACCAATGTCTTGTTCAGTCAGTACTCTATTACTGTAGTATACTGTTTTATGTGCCAATGCCTTGTTCAGTCAGTACTCTACTACTGCAGTATACCATTTTTTGTACCAATGTCTTGTTCAGTCAGTACTCAATTACTGTAGCATACTGTTTTATGTACCAATGTCTTGTTTAGTCAGTACTCTATTACTTTACTATACTGTTTTATGTACCAATATCTTGTTCAATCAGAACTCTATTACTGTAGTATACTGTTTTATGTACCAATGTCTTGCTCAGTCAGTACTCTATTACAGTAGTATACTGTTTTGTGTATCAATGTCTTGTTCAGTCAGTACTCTATTTCTGTAGTATACCATTTTATGTACCAATGTCTTGTTCAGTAAGTCCTCTATTACAGTAGTATACTGTTTTATGTACCAATGTGTTGGTCAGTCAGTACTCCATTACTGCAGTATACTGTTAAATGTACCAATGTCTTGTTCAGTCAGTACTCTTTCACTGTAGTATACTGTTTTATTTACAAATGTCTTGTGCAGTCAGTACTCTATTTCTGTAGTATACTGTTTTATTTACAAATGTCTTGTTCAGTCAGTACTCCATTTCTGTAGTATACTGTTTTACATTACACTGTCTTGTTCAGTCAGTACTCTATTACTGTAGTAAACTGTTTTATGTTACAATGTCTTGTTCAGTGAGTACTCTATTACTGTAGAATACTTTTTATGCACCAATGTCTTGTTCAGTCAGTACGCTATTCCTGTAGTGTACCAATGTCTTGTTCAGTCAGTACTCTATTACTGTAGTACACTGTTTTATTTACAAATGTCTTGTGCAGTCAGTACTCTATTTCAGTAGTATACTGTTTTACGAAACGCTGTCTTGTTCAGTCAGTGCATTATTAAAGTAGTATATTTTTTTATGTTACAATGTCTTGTTCAGTCAGTACTCTATTACTGTAGTATACTGCTTCATTTACAAAGGTCTTGTTCAGTCAGTACTTTATTCCTGTAGTGTACCAATGGCTTGTTCAGTCAGTACTCTAGTACTGTAGTGTACTGTTTTTTGTACCAATGTCTTGTTCAGTCAGTATGCTATTCCTGTAGTACATTTGTATACTGTTTTATGTTACAATGCCTTGTTCAGTCAGTACTCTATTATAGTAGTATACTGCTTTATGTACCAATGTCTTGGTCAGTCAGTACTCTAGTACTGTAGTATTCTGTTTTATGTACCAATGTTTTGTAGTCAGTACTCTATCACTGTAGTATACTGTTTAATGTTACAATGTCTTGTTCAGTCAGTACTATTTTACTGTAGTATACTGTTTTTTTTTTGCATGTATGTCTTGTTAAGTCAGTATTCTATTACTGAGGTATACTGTTTTATGTTACATTGTCTTGTTCAGTCAGTACTCTATTACTGTAGTATACTGTTTTATGTACCAATGTCATGTTCAGTCAGTACTCTATTACTGTAGGATACTGTTTTATGTACCAATGTCTTGTTCAATCACTTCTCTATTACTGTAGAATACTGTTTTATGTTACAATGTCTTGTTCAGTCAGTACTCTATTCCTGTAGTGTGCCAATGGCTTGTTCAGTCAGTACTCTATTCCTGTAGTGTACCAATGTCTTGTTCAGTCAGTACTCTATCACTGTAGTACACTGTTTCATTTACTAATGTCTTGTTCGGTCAGTACTCTATTTCAGTAATTTACTGTTTTACGAAACACTGTCTTGTTCAGTCAGAACTCTATTACTGTAGTATACTGTTTTATGTACAAATGTCTTGTTCAATCACTTCTCTATTACTGTAGTATACTGTTTTATTTACAAATGTCTTCTTCAGTCAGTACTCTATTTCAGTAGTATACTGTTTTACGAAACACTGTCTTATTCAGTCAGTGCATTATTAATGTAGGATTTTGTTTTATGTTTCAATGTCTTGTTCAGCCAGTACTCTATTCCTGTAATGTACTGTTTTTTGTACCAATGTCTTGTTCAGTCAGTACTTTATTCCTGTAGTGTACCAATGGCTTGTGCAGTCAGTACTCTATTTCAGCAGTATACTGTTTTATGTACAAATGTCTTGTTCAGTCAGTACTCTAATACTATAGTATACTGTTTTATGTACAAATGTCTTGATCAGTCAGTAATCTATTACTGTAGAATACTGTTTTATGTACCAATGTCTTGATCAGTTGAGTACTCTGTTACTGTAGAATATTGTTTTATGCACCAATGCCTTGTTCAGTGAGTACTCTATTCCTGTAGTACATTTGTATACTGTTTTATGTTACAATGTCTTGTTCAGTCAGTACTCTATTACAGTAGTATACTGCTTTATGTACCAATGTCTTGGTCAGTCGGTACTGTAGTACTGTAGTATACTGTTTTATGTACTAATGTCTTGTTCAGTCAGTACTCTAATACTGTAGTATACTGTTTAATGAACCAATGTCTTGTTCAGTCAGTACTCTATTTATGTAGTATATTGTTTTATGTACCAATGTCTTCTTAAGTCGATAATCTATTACTGTAGTATACTGTTTTATGAACCAATGTCTTGTTCAGTCACTTCTCTATTACTGTAGTATACTGTTTTATGTTACAATGTCTTGTTCAGTCAGTACTCTATTACATTACCATACTATTTTATGTACCAATATCTTGTTCACTCAGAAGTCTATTACTGTAGTATTTTGTTTTATGAAGCAATGTCTTGGTCGTTACTGTTTTACATTACACTGTCTTGTTCAGTCAGTACTCTATTACTGTAGTATACTGTTTTATGTTACAATGTCTTGTTCAGTCAGTACTCTATTACTGTAGAATACTGTTTTATGTACCAATGCCTTGTTCAGTCAGTACTCTATTACTGTAGTATTCTGTTTTATGTACCAATATCTTGTTCAGTGAGTACTCTATTACTGTAGAATACTGTTTTATGCACCAATGTCTTGTTCAGTCAGTACTCTATTCCTGTAGTACATTTGTATACTGTTTTATGTCACAATGTTAGTTCAGTCAGTACATTATTACAGTAGTATACTGCTTTATGTACCAATGTCTTGGTCAGTCAGTACTTTATTACTGTAGTACACTGTATTCTATTGTATGTACCAATGTTTTGTAATCAGAACTCTATCACTGTAGTATACTGTTTATTGTTACAATGTCTTGTTCAGTCAGGACTCTATTCCTGTAGTATACTGTTTTATGTTACATTGTCTTGTTCAGTCAGTACTCTATAACCGTAGTATACTGTTTTATTTACAAATGTCTTGTTCAGTCAGTACTCTATTTCAGTAGTATACTGTTTTTTCCATGTATGTCTTGTTAAGTCAGTATTCTATTACCGTAGTATACTGTTTTATGTTACATTGTCTTGTTCAGTCAGTACTCTATTACTGTAGTATACTGTTTTATGTACCAATGTCTTGTTCAGTCAGTACTCCATTACTGCAGCATACTGTTTTATGTACCAATGTCTTGTTCAATCACTTCTCTATTACTGTAGTATACTGTTTTATTTACAAATGTCTTGTTCAGTCAGTACTCTATTTCAGTAGTATACTGTTTTACGAAACACTGTCTTGTTCAGTCAGTGCATTATTAATGTAGTATACTGTTTTATGTTACAATGTCTTGTTCAGTCAGTACTCTATTACTGTAGTACACTGTTTTATTTACAAAGGTCTTGTTCAGTCAGTACTCTATTCCTGTAGTGTACCAATGTCTTGTTCAGTCAGTACTCTATTACTGTAGTTTACTGTTTTATTTACAAATGTCTTGTTCAGTCAGTACTCTATTTCAGTAGTATACTGTTTTACGAAACGCTGTCTTGTTCAGTCAGTGCATTATTAAAGTAGTATATTGTTTTATGTTACAATGTCTTGTTCAGTCAGTACTCTATTACTGTAGTATACTGTTTCATTTACAAAGGTCTTGTTCAGTCAGTACTTTATTCCTGTAGTGTACCAATGGCTTGTTCAGTCAGTACTCTATTACTGTAGTGTACTGTTTTTTGTACCAATGTCTTGTTCAGTCAGTACTGTAATACTATAGTATTGTTCAGTCAGGACTCTATTCCTGTAGTACATTTGTATACTATTTTATGTTACAATGTCTTGTTCAGTCAGTACTCTATTACAGTAGTATACTGCTTTATGTACAAATGTCTTGGTCAGTCGGTACTCTATTACAGTAGTATACTGTTTTATGTACCAATGTCTTGTTCAGTGAGTACCCTATTACTGTAGAACACTGTTTTATGCACCAATGTCTTGTTCAGTCAGTACTCTATTCCTGTAGTACATTTGTATACTATTTTATGTTACAATGTCTTGTTCAGTCAGTACTCTATTACAGTAGTATACTGTTTTATGTACCAATGTCTTGGTCAGTCAGAACTCTAGTACTGTAGTATACTGTTTTATGTACAAATGTCTTGATCAGTCAGAACTCTATTACTGTAGTATACTGTTTTATGTACCTAGGTCTTGGTCAGTCAGATCTCTAGTACTGTAGTGTACTGTTTTGTGTACCAATGTCTTGTTCAGGCAGTACTTTATTACTGTAGTGTACTGTTTTTTGTACCAATATCTTGTTCAGTCAGTACTCTAATACTATAGTATATTGTTTTATGTACAAATGTCTTGATCAGTCAGTACTCTAGTACTGTAGTATACTGTTTTATGTACCAATGTCTTGTTCAGTCAGTACTCTATTACTGTAGTATACTGTTTTATGTACCAATGTCTTGTTCAGTCAGAACTCTAGTACTGTAGTATACTGTTTTATGCACCAATGTCTTGTTCAGTCAGTACTCTATTACTGTAGTATACTGTTTTATGTACCAATGTCTTGTTCAGTCAGTACTCTAGTACTGTAGTATACTGTTTTATGTACCAATGTCTTTTTCAGTCAGTACTCTATTACTGTAGCATACTGTTTTATGTACCAATGTCTTGTTCAGTCAAAACTCTATTATTCTAGTATACTGTTTTATGTACCAATTTCTTGTTCAGTCCGTATGAGTTTATGTCTTTTTGTCTTTCCCTGTATCTATATTTTTGCAGTCTTGACATTGTTTTGTGTTGTATTGTGTTTGCCTGTATCTATAGTTTGTGTATTGTATGGAGATTGTGTTGTGTTGTATTATGTTTACCTGTTTCTATATTTTGTGTATTGTCTATACATTGTGTTGTGTTGTATTATGTTTACCTGTATCTATATTTTGTGTATTGTCTGTACATTGTGTTGTGTTGTATTATTTTTACCTGTATCTATATTTTGTGTATTGTCTATACATTGTGTTGTGTTGTATTATGTTTACCTGTATCTATATTTTGTGTATTGTCTATACATTGTGTTGTGCTGTATTATGTTCAACTGATCTATATTTTGTGTATTGTATGTAGAGGATGTTATGTTGTATTGTGTCTATTTTTTGCATTGTCTGTACACTTTGTCGTGTTATGTTCACCTGTATCTATTTTTGGTGAATTGACTGTTTCTATATTCAGTTGTATTATGTTGGTTATGTCAGTTTACTATGTCCTTTGAATTGTTGTAAATGAGGTGAAAAACAAATGATATGTTGTTATTATAAGAAGTACATTACAAAGACATACCTTCTATTTGTTGTTTTGCAGAGTGCTCTATTTTTGTTTCCATGTGCTGAAATAAATAGACCGTAAATGTTATTATAAGTTTCAACATTTCTGGACAATGCAAATATATTTTATATCATACAAACATACTGGTAGTCATTTTTACCTTGTATGGACCTACCCGACAACATTTTTGAAGCTGACTATACAAGGTCTATGTATTCCTTTACTAGATCTAGTACGATATCATTTGCCTATAATTGGTGTAAACGATCAACAATGTAAAATTCAGCAATCATTCAACGTAAAGTATATTTGTATGATAGAGCTGATTAAAATCTTTTCGTGAACAGCTCCAGTGGATTAATTTTAACAACTTGTTTGTTACAGATGATGTTGAAACTATACACGTTCAATTGATAGACGAAGCGGACAAAGCAATACCATATCGAATCATTACTGTAAGGTATGGTGATCATCCCTGTCTTACTACTGCCCTAAACATAAATTCTTGGACCTCTATTTTTGTTCCCTATACTCTTTGAAATATACACATGCACAACACGAGAAATTCATCTGTCATCCCCCTATTAGGACACAAACCTTTTTGTCAACAAATTATTTTAACTAGCTACTGTACGCACTTGCAATGTATTATCTCAATATCTAAAGTCTTGCACTTCTGTCAATTTATTCAAATCTAATTTGAAGTCTTATAATCTAGAGAAACCTTTGTATTATCATATTGGGAAAAAAACTTTGTCAAATTTTATATTCTAGGCTTCGTATGCACTGTAGTCTGTTCAACCAGCATTTATTCACAAAAATATTATTGACTGTCCACTTTGCCAATGCATTGGTACTGAAATAACGGAACACCATTTATTACACTGACCCCGCGATAATGCACTTAGACACCAATTTATTGAACATATTTTTGTTGACCCAATCATTTCATGTGATCACTTCTTTTTTGGAACATCCGAAATAACTTGCGAAAAGAAAGTTGAGATTTTTTCAGGCAGTGTAGTCTTTCATAATAAATTCAAAGCTAATTGACAGAAATTAGTTCACCATAGCTGTCACACCTTAGGATTATTCACAGTGTGTGTGCTTACTTTTTTTATTTATATGACTACATGTAATGCTCTGATAAATTCCCTTCTTTTTTTCTTTTTAAACATGAAAACAAATAAAAGACTACAGGATGACATGCCCCTGCACATGATTGAATCAAATAGTGATTTCTCAATAATAGTATTTGTGTCTGTAGATACATACATGTATGATGCCCCTGCTAAACATGCTAAACACATGTTACTATATTGACAAACTAAGCACGTACCTCTATAACTAAATCACCAAAAATGACTAAGTTTAACAAAGTGAATTTTTGATAAATGAACCAAAAAATAAAATCCCTTTGACATGCACATCTTCAAATATAAGTACAATTCATCTGCAAAATAAAAACTTCTTAGCATCAAAACTGTAGGAGTTGCACCGACAAACCGTCTATGAAAAATCAAGAAAAATGACCTAGTTCAACATTGTAAATTTTTGACAAAAATGAACCAAAATTCAAATCCTTACTACATGCACATCTTAAATATATTTTATTTCATTATTTTTTTTTTAATGAAATTTTGGGAAAATGCTGTCATTTTATAAGACATTTACCTTAATTGACCAAAAATCAGAAATTTTTAAGGCGGGTAAAAAATATCGGGACGGGCAGGAATGAGAATCCAAGGTATTTTTTAATATATGGCCATAAGAAGACCAACAAAGGAATATTATGAACAAGTCCTAGTAGTTTCACAGGAGAAGATCTGTGAACGTGTTTTTCCACGAGGTCAAATGTTTAACTAAATTCCACAGAGTTGGCGGGGCATTAAAATACAAAACATCCATATTCTATAAATTTTACGGAAAAACTGCATTTACTCTAAAACTGGTTTACAGATTTTCTTCCAAATAATGGAGTAAGTAGATTTTGCCATGCTCATCATTTTAACTCCGTTAAGATTTTTGACATCTGCGACAGTTTTCAAATTATTTGTCAAAAACGGCAATTTCCCCTATGTCCTATTCTTAGCAAGGGCCTCCATGTTGTTTGGATGGCGGACTGAAAAGACTCAACTCAATTACCTTAACCTGGTAATGGTTCAGGCCAAGCTTGGTTTTATTTTGCTCAGTGGTTTCAGAGAAAAAGACTTTTAAAAAAAGATTTATGCCGAATGGAAGATATACTTCAGATAACAGGCAGACGCCAGGCACCTGTTAATGACAAAGGCTCAACCGTGCTACAGCCAGGCGAGTTAAAAAGCAAGTGGAGCTTTGAAATATATTAAGGTAACACGATACCGAAACGGACCGAAATTTTTTTCAAAAAGGTATATAAATTCATAAAGATCTTTCATAGATACACCAGAAATGTAATAAAATTAGGGGGTCACCGTGCATTTTTAGAAGTGATTTTCAGTCGAAAATATCATTTTTGGTGCCAAATTTTCAAAGACAAATATGGAAAATCCTAAATTTGAGACCGAAATTTCTAGCTTTTGTGAAGTCAATACATGTCAAAACATTGGAATATTAACTAAAAACTAACACAACGTAGATCTCAACTTCAGGAATCCATATGTATAGAAAAACATGTCACCGTCCATGTTTTGGAATTACAGCTCGTCAAATATGGCTAATATTCATAAAAGGGTGTAAAATCGGGTTGACGTTGGTGACGCTACGCGCATTTATAACACAAATGTAAACGTATTTTGCTTTTATTACTTTTGATAACACTTTTGTTTGTATATTCAAAGTACCAGTACCAGTGTCTAAGAAAAATAACACAATTTGAGATATCGAGTCTTTAAAGAATTTCTAGCTGATACAAAAGAAAATGACAAGGCGAAAGCGAGTGATGGAGAATAATAGAAAAAGAAAGGAAATGATGAATGTGTCAAAGAGACAACGACCCAGAGGGGAGTAATAACAACTCAAAGCCACCATTAGATCTTAAATAAACGGTGAGGAAACCCCATGCCCAAGGGCAGGTCGGAGTCGGCCCCTAAATAAAGAGTAATCAAGTTCAGTGAAATAAACATTATCCTAGACTCCTATAGACATAAATAAAACTAACTAGATAACAGAGAAGACAAACAAAGAATAAGGTGATATTGAGGAAAGAGGTTGAAGTAGGAGAGAATGAACAGAAAGCAGCGGAGAAAGAGAAAGAGAATGGTATAAAAATGAAACATAAATAGAAGGCATAGGAGAAAAGGACAAAAAAAATTGAGAACCAGCCGTTTTACACTGCTATAATTGATGAGACGTAATGTCTATAATTATTGGTTTTATAATTTTTTTTCAAAAGCATCCATTGCATTCTTCCCTTCTCATCTGTCTCTTGAAATGTGATCTAGTTTCTTATCCGACAAAGATGAAGAAGTGTTGGTCTTTATTTCCGGTTTCACTACAAGAACGCATAATAAAAGTAAATGAAACTGAAGTTTCAGTCTGCCCTCAAATTAAAAAAAAAGATATGCAATAAAACTCAATTTTTGCATGTTTTAAAACATTTCACAATTTCTCCATTCTGATCTTCTGATTCGACTGTTGTTTCAGCCAATTATCTAATTTTGAATTAAATTTGTCTACCCAGAAATGTTTGCAACTGAACAGAGTATTAACTGAAGAAAAACAGTTCAGGGTGGCTGAAATCACATATTGAGAAATTACATCTCTGCTATAATAATTTCATTAAGATTTGCATCATATTACCTTGCACGTGCGTGTACGGTCTGAGTGCGGCTATGGTTCGGAATATTCATAGAAACTTAAATATTTCAATGGGACATAATCATAATATTTAAAGGTTTAATCAATGATATTTTGAAAATGGGATGATTTTATTGAAAATTGGATGCCAAATGTTTTGATTGGATCTGCATTGAAGAGACATAAATTGTCGAAATGCGTATATGTAGAAACTAAATTCAAAGTATATCCGGTATTTTGTTGCTTAGTTAATTTACTCAAATATGAAATATCAAATAATCAACAGGCGGATATTTAAATCCAATAATCATTGAAAATTGCACATGATAATTTAATATTCACCAATGAAACTATGATATTCAGGAAATCAAGAAATCCATGGGGAAGGCTGAAACTGAAATTCGTCAAAATTCCACTGGAATGACAGGCAGACAGTAATATAAGTTTCTACATCTGTTTTAGCGTAACAACAACAACAACAACAACTGAGAGCTCGAGTATTACTTTGAAATTGAAGAGTACGCCTCTTCTCTCTGAAAATCTCTGCGTTTTGATATCCCCTCTAGCCCAAAAGTAGTAAAGGGCATCTGTATATACTACTTTTCGATAGTACATTATTTGTAAAATATTTTATGACTGCTTCGATTTATTCCTCATTTTATGCAAATGAGCTTTGGTTTAAAAATTACCTACGGGGAACTAGCTTTTGTCCGTTTGTCACACCTCTGGTTAAAGTTTGGGCAAAAGGATATCATTAACCTTTGGTTAGGGGATGCGTATTGGAGAGTGATACAGCTTCAGACGATAATTGGGTCATTCTGACCAATATTTTATGATTCACTATTCACTATTCATGGTAATATTGTAATCAAATAATCAATAAGGGTTTCTGATATTTAAATAATCATTAAATAAAGGGCTACGCAGAGCGCAGCATGATACGACCGCAGCATGTCGACCACTGAAATTTGAACAAGTGTTATTTTAAGCTAATGTGGACACAGTAAAAAGATTTATACAGTAATTAGCTGGACACAAAATAGTCAAAATAAAAATTACAATGAGAATGATCCAAAGTAAAAAATCCATCGAAATCTGATGAAAAATAAATATTTCACATATTTCTCATAATTGCAATTTTGTTCCCCTTGACCCCTTACAGCTCATAAACGGTAAGATTTACGTCAAATCTGTTTACATATAACTGAAAGCTAATGCAATGAGAGGAATCCACAGAACAAAAAATCCCATCAAAATCTGATGTAAAAAAAAAAAAGATTTCACATATTTCTAAAAAAAATTGCAATTCTGGCCTCATTGACCCCTTTTGACATATTACTTAAGACTTACAATGAGAGGAATCCAAAGAAAAAAAATCCCATCAAAATCTGATGAAAGATTAAGATTTCACGTATTTCTAAAAATTGCAATTTGGGCCCCTTAGACCCCCATTTAGCTCAGAAATGGTAAGGGCTACGCCAAATCAGTTGACATACTATTGAAAGCCTGTTGAATCTAAAGAAAAAATCCCATTGAAATCAGATGAAAAACAAGGGATCTGTGAGCAAATGCTCACTAGCAATACCCCCGCTCTCAACTTCAAGCATCTAATGA
>MJUU01056310.1:0-11971 GCA_002080025.1 Modiolus philippinarum
GCACCTGATGTCCTTCTTCGTTTATGTAGGGGGTACTAATTTAGTTTCAACGTAGGTTATACTTTATGTAATTTGCTTATTTTAAGAGACAAAATACACAGTATTACTATGATACGCATTACCTATTACATATGATTAACAAAGAATGCAAAAAAGTATATTACATAGACAGAATAAAGCAAAAACAGCAAATCTATGACATTACAAACTTCTATAAAACAAAAAAAATATAGGATGGATGCGCAGTAATTGTAGCTATTCCCTTTCCAACCTATGAAACCCCAAACTTTTAATTGCCTGTAATGATTTTGCAATGTGTGAAAATTCCGGATTTGAAAATCATAATCCTATGAAAAGTTTGGGTAGGAACGAATCTGTTCAAACAAAATTTACTTTGATAAGACATTCGAATCATTAATTGGCATGATTTTGTACTTACAAGTGTTTAGCCTTTTAACTTAATTTAAATGAAATGGTATCTGTTTTTCTAACAACAAGTTTTAATAGCGCAGAAATCATTATTTTTTAATACTTTGATAATATTAATAAAATCGTTGAAACAATTAGCAGATGTATATCTGTATAACTTTTGTGTATATTTTCGAATGAACTTTTTTTTATTAAAGTCAAGACTGACATTTACACAAGATACTTTATTGCAGGAGAAATATTTAAGAAATAATAATAATATCATATTTATGGTAATTCCGCAGTATCGACATTATTCAGGCATTGGTACTTGTATCCAGATTGTGTATTCTATCTAACAAGGAATGGTATTAGAGATATAATAATTAGAAAGCAATTGAGAGGAATAGTTCAAGTACTTCTTGACCACAAACAGAGACTTCACGTATGTATAATATAACCTCTACCTTTTTAATTTCTAATGTTTTGGCAGTCCATAAAAAGCCTGTTACTAATTACCAGCTTATACATGTTAGAAAAGACAGTTTCTTCCTGACGTAGGAATAAAGTTGTTGCTGTGGTTGATTATTATATATTTTCTTGTTTATCTTGTTTATTTTGTAAGCTTGTATGTTTAAGATACCGGTTACATTACACAGGAAACGAGACTTCGTATTAGTCAAACACCAACGGCTATATAGATCAATTTTTAACATATAATGACCGACAAAGTCTTCTTCAATCAATTAACACTAGCTTATGGAAGGACTTTTCATGTAAATATTTGACCTTTTAAACATTTTGTTTTGATTTTTTATGACAAATTATTTGTATGGTTAAGTTTTGTATCTTGGTTGTTAATATTTTTGCTTAAAGTGTCCAAAAGCATTGTAAATAATAACAAAATACCGAATATACCGTGAATTCAAATTCTGCATATGCGCATTTCGACAACTTATGTCTCTTCCGTGCAGATACAAATCAAAACAATCAAATGTTATGGAATAATTGCACATAAGACAAGGTCTCTACAAATACATGGTGAAAACGCCATGACAACGCTTTTATTATTTTTCTTCATACTGAAGTCACCCTGAGTGTTTCAATGGGCTTTACTCATACCTATTACTTTCAAGATTGTTCCTAGCAAGATTGCCTTTCATAGAAAAATGATAACACTTTAAAATACATAGGCTTCATTCCATAGATGGCACTCGGTGGATATACTTGATACTGGATTTTGCCTTCTATTTTGATAATTTTTGTGAGGTGTTCTTCTTTTTGTTTGTCTATGTTTGGATCATTAGAGGTTACTCCTTGAAACACGTGTACAGTATAACGATTTGAAATAAACTGTTTAATTTTCGACCAGGGTATTTTTGTATCATGCAAATAAATGTTGTAAAAACCCTTTTAATCAAAATAATGTTTGCTAAATGTAATTGTAGCGTGAGTTTTATCTATTTTAGAGTAAAAAACGTTCCTCGATATGTAAAGATTTCATCGACATGGTTATTAACAAACAGAACAAAACTTCACTATGCGATAGTGCTTTAGAGATGCTTGTGGGTAAGTACTAAATCAGCTATAACTCGTATATACATCTACTAAAATATTTCAGTATGCAGTGATGCTTTATCCCCTTTAACTGTTACTTTACATGTTCAACACGGCGGGTATCTTATAAGAAGTAGGAGATGCTTACTCTATCGGTGCACCTGATCTCGAACATGGTTTTTATTTGGTCCGTGTTGTTGATATGTATGTGTATCTTCATTTTTCATTTTTGTCCCGTACTCAAGTGGTGTCCTTGTTTTTTAGTATTTCCGATGTTGCCATTGTCCATGGACTGTTCGTTCTTTTGACTGACGGTTCGGTTCTCACTTATTTTATAGACCATGTCTCTCTTGGTACTTTATTTGTCATATTAAATTTATACAACATAAGTTAAATCCTGTTCTTCATATCAATACGTAAATGTTTCTACAAAACATAATATGTTTGTGCATTTTAAAGTATATTGGAGTACTGCACTACATCACTTTGATGAAGTTCTAAGTAGGATAATTCGACACAATTTCTATTTCATAACAATCAATAATTTACACACAGAAGCTATATGTAAAAAGGAGTAACAACAATTTAGTACAGGATTATCATTATTATTTCTATTTATTTCTATGACCATCACAAGTATTTAATAAATAATTGTCTTTAAATATTTTTTTTCTATTCATTTTTTTCATATTTACAACTATATTTAAGGTATATATGTATTGATGTCCTTTTATATTTGATTGTTTATAATAATTTTAAACTGTTAATGTGTGTCTTATGTTTATATGGTATACTTAAATGTGTGCTTTTGCCAATAAAACATTACAAAATAGGTACAGAGGTAGCCATATGGATAATAACTCGGCTTTGCACTTTATGTGTTTTTTTGTTGTGTTCGTTTTAAGACTAATCAGGCGATAGGAAGACAGTTATAATGCTATAAGTATTTGTATAGGTAGAAGAGGTGTTGTATCTGCTGTTAGCTGGACTTTGTACTACTTGGTCACTTATTCAAAATACCAACAGATAATCCGGCATGAAACAAAAAGTTTGTTTGATGACAGCAATAATATGAGGACAGATTTGCAAGAGTAAGTTTGAGAAATTCATCTTCGAATTGTGTCATCTATTGCCAATCAGCATTACATTTAATTGGAATACATGTATAGATCGTTGTTTTGTCTTTGTATTAATAAATAGAAAAAAGAAGGGAAACGGGGAATGTGTCAAAGAGACAATGATCCAGAGGGGAGTTACAACAACTCAAAATTTACTTACTTGATTACTTTTAGACTGACGGTTCTGCTCTCAATCACTCACTTTATTGTATATCTTTTCCTTATGACAGCGATACCTCTAGAACAAATCATCATATTATAATCGTTCTGTTTCTCCATACAACGTCATCAATATCTAATTAAAAAGATGAAGATGGTTATAGACATTTTATGACGTCCAGACTTTCAAGACAATGTTACACTTTTATAAATGTTCAAATGAATTTCAAAGTGTTCTAAAACTAAAATATTCAGTTTTCTTTCCACGCATAATTGTTCAAAATTAATTTATTTCTTATATACTTTCTCTTAATAATCCTAAACTTAAGGAGTATTTACATCAGATCTATCCAAATGAGCTTGAAATAAAGAAACAACTGAAACACCTACTTCAGCTTCGTACCTAGATTTTTTATTGTATATTGACGAAGATCTAAGCTATATGTCAAGCGTGATGATTTTAATTTCCTAATTGTGAACTTTCCCTTTCTTAGCAGCAATATACCTACCTCTCCAGCCTATGGAGTGTACATTTCACAGTTGATTCGTTACTGTCGAGCGTGTATTTTGTACAGTGATTTGTTTAACAGAGCAAAAACACTGTCCCAAAAGCTGCTTAGTCAGGGATTTGTTCAACCTATGTTAATTTCATCCCTTAATAAATTCTTTGGCCGTCACCATAACATCATTGAAAAATATGACGTGTCAGTATCATAAATGAAAGTAGACATTTTCAGGTAGATTCACATCTTCCCGGATTAGACTACCGACTTTGACATTTTCGCTGATTGAATTACTCACAGTGTGACGGGTGCTGTTAACAGAGCAAGACATGTTTACCCTTCCGGAGCACCTGATGTCACTCCCAGTTTCAGTGCTGTTCACACTGTGAGTGCCTTTGTTTTTAATGTTGTAATTTCTGTTTCTGTGCTTTGTATCTTTCTAACGTCATTGTTTTTTGTGTCTAACGTCATTGTTTTCTGTGTTCTCGTTTTGGCCTTGTCTTTGTAAATTTCACTCCTTTGTTCCTTAGGTATTCTACTGCCGTTGTTATATACAATATGAAAAAGAAAGGGAATGAATTAAATGTCAAGGAGACAACATCTCATATCCAGGTTAAAACGAGTATGTTAATGCAAACTTCTAATCCTTTGGTTGCAATAGATATCGTGAAATATTTTGTCAAAACGTTTGTTAATGTTGTCCCTTGTAAAAATGTAAATATAATTTTTTTTAATTGTGCTTCAATTTATTAGTTTATATTGAAACTAAAAGTAGAAAGAGTATATACAGCCATTTTTTAAATACATGAGTTGCCCGGGCAATAGTGGCAAGACCTACATTGAAAAACCCAAATGTTTATGTCTTTTGTGACATATGCCATTTTTATATTCAATACTATGACTGCCTTAGTTCTGAATGCCGTCTTTCTATTTCCGTGCCTTTTGGCTATCGTGCACCCTTGTTTTGACCTTTTTCTCTGTTCCCGTTTTTGCCATGTCTGTTGACTTTGATTTTTTAAACCATCACTTCCTTTGTTCCCTCGGTTTTCTTCTGTCGTTATTGCAAATTAAGTTTGCTATAACAAGATTGAGCCGAAAAAAAAACATCTAATTCAAAAGCACCATGAACAAAAATTTACCTTGGAGAGCATATACAAAAGCATAGTAATTTAGTATATAGATTACACAAAGGAGAAGGAGTTTAGCCAGGGATCAAATTAATGTTACCAGGGAAATAAAGCATTTAATTGATAAGTGATCATCTATAGAAGATATGAAATAGATACATGGTAAATCATATACAAATAAGTAACACTGATTACCACCTTGACAATTTACACAGATGAACGTCCTATATAATTAATGTAACAATATCAAGCATTGATCAGAATTAAAAAATAACTTTTTCTGTATATTTCAGGCAAGACTTTAAAAGACTTCAGCAAACAAATATGTTCTTGAAAGAAGTTCTTCGCATTTGTCCACCAATACCATCAACAGAGCGTCAGATCAACAAAGATATTGAAATAGACGGTTTAACGTTTCCAGAAGGAACGTGCTTTTATCTTAATATTTATGGACTGCATCATAATGAGGAATTATGGGAAAAGCCGGATGAATTTATTCCAGAAAGATTTGAAGAAGATTCGAAATCAGATATGCGAATGAAATATTCTCCATTCCTTGCATATTCAAGGTAAATTTAAGAACGTTTATACGTGAAGCACATCTAAAATATTTCGTTATATGTTCTTTTTGTATTTCGTACGTATATCATTCTTGGAATTTAATTTGGAAAGATGATGCATTGATATGTTGAATTCACTCAAGTGACCTCACAATACTGTCGCTAACATTGTTGTGTAAAACGCATTAAGCCGGATAATCTAGAAAATAGACAGCAATAAAATTAGATAAAAATATTGGTATATTGTAAAAAGTGTATAGATCTGTAAAACCATAATGAACATCAATAAAAACATCACTAATGTCGAACAATTCAGTGGGTCAAATTAATGCTGTAACAAGTTCAGCCATGAGTTTTTTTTCTGATGTATTGTTCGACACTCGTGATGTAACTAATTATTTTCATCACATTCATCACATTCGATTAACATAAGCCATGAAATTAAAAGGTCTTGGAAGGAATAGTGCACCAGATTCATTATATGACACAAGAGTTTAGATATAAAGTAAACGAGAAATACATTGTATAAAATAATATAAAATTAACAAGTAAAGGAAAAATGCTCTAATTTTTTTTGGGATACCGAATTAAGTTCACAATATATGCAAGTCGATAAACATTTTCTTCTCTGTAATGTTAAAATCGTATCAATTTTCGCTACATAAACGGAATCCAAAACGTAATAATGCGTAAGAAATGACCAAAAAGGCTTGAGCATGATGCCCACGATCCAGCTTAGGTAAGAGCTATAATATAGAAAGACACTTGGCCATATCTAATATATATTTTTGGTCTTTGAAACATTTAATTGTCATCTTCTCTAAAAAGCGATAGTTGAACTCTGCTGAACTAAATTTAAGGAAATAAGTTAATACCTAGGACTTATGCATACTAGTAATAAATAATTATACCTATTGACGGAAACATAAACAAATATGAAGGATTATTTCCAGCAAGCAACATGTGTTGAGCAGGTTTTTTTGTATAAATTAATTGTAAACTGGTACAGGTATCCGAAATCAACAAAGTGACAGAAAAAGAAACAGGATTTCAAATTGAAGACCATTATTATACAGAAATTACTTAAAACAAAATGCACTTGACACAACTAATACCTCGATTTGAGCTCATAATGTTTTTATAATTTGCCCGTGATCCCTTTGCCTTTTTGAGCAATACAATTTCAAATTTGAGCACATATTGGAAAATCATTTAAGACTTCAAAAGAGCCAACATGACCACCTCCTCGCAAGGTGCTCGTTTCTTGTTTGGGCTGAAATAATTCTAAATCCGTCATATTCTCTTGCTTCTAAGGTAGTGTCGATTTAGATATACAAATTTTTAATTTTAATGCTTTATTTATTTAACGAGGATTACAAACAGCCCGAGGGCTACAAAGTTGCTCTCCTCAACATAAACAGACAAGACAATATATTACAAGACAAATATACAATACAACTCTCATTCTCATACTCTTACACATAGAACAAACACATGTTATCGAAAATCAAAACGATACAAATAAATTATATAAAACGTTTACTGTTTTCAATAAATTCAAACACATATTGAAATAACATTTTGTTGTCATCCATTAAGAAATCATCATTTCCAAATATAAAGATTTTAACTAGATAGTTGCACAAAATTTCTTTAAATGATATTAAGTTTACATTTGGACAGAGTAATGTCTTAACTTTTTGGAAAAACAAAGACCTTATATTTTCATATCGACCACAATAAATAAAAAAAGTGTTCAATGGTTTCAGGTTTTTTAGTATCACATCTATTGCATAACCGTGAGGAAATTAAATTATAGTTAAATAAATGATCATTTAGACCACTCAACCCAAGTCTAATACGTGTATGATTTATTTTACCCACACCATAACCATATGTATAAATCTTTTTACTGTTCGATTCGCAAAAACATTTGTTAATGTTATCTTTAAAAACATTTACTGAAGTTGATAATTTATAATCAGCTGGAATCTTATTCCATTCTTTGATAGTTGACGGAAAATAAGAAGATAGAAATTTAACTGTTCGTCCATGCAAAGGTAAAATATTATCCATGCGACGCAAGATATACAAATGTGATATTTTACAGTATTTTCATTGCTATTGCAACTGCATTGAACACTTGCTATATATATTTGTATTTTTGTAGGCGTTGTGTAGCAAAAAATTTCTCAATGGAGTGCATTACGATAATCATTGCAAGATTACTACAAATGTATGTATCTTAATTCTAAATACAATCTTGTTTATTGATTAACCAAATCTATAGATTCTAAATACAGTATTCTGTAGGGATCAACTAAACCTGTCCTCTCAGATACTCAGGGATTTTGAATGCACAGCTAATACATGTATTACTCCAACACCTTATTCAAATGTCAACGATTTTGACATTTACTAGATTGACTCGCTTACGGTGTGACGGGTGCTGTAAACAGAGCAGGACATGCTTACCCTTCTGGAGCACCTGATGTCATTCTCAGTTTCACTATAGTTAACATTGTTGGTGCCTCGGTTTTGAATGTTGTTCTTTTTATCTCTGCGTTTTGTAGTGTTTACTGTGTTCTCGTTTTGGCCATGTCGTTGGACTTAATTTTTTGTAAATGCCACCCCTTTGTTCCTTCGGTATTCTACTGCTGCTGTTAAATACAATTAGAAAGAAACTAAACTGCAGAAAACATTCATATAATGCATCTGCGAGATTGGAAGTTGTGCTATAGATTTCGTCTAAAAGTAAACTTAGTGTCATTTTTGTTAGGCCATTGCATTTCTTTTGTACGACTAAATGATAACAAAACCAACTTCATTCATTGATTTATAATATTTCTCAAGAGAGTAAACTTTATTTTACTACACTACCTTTTATATTTTTTGTAAATTCTGTGTAGCTTGCTATACACTTTGGAAAAAACCGATATAACATGTATTGTCTTAATTAAGTATCCATGCTATTGTTGATTGTTGGTATCGTACAAGATGAATTTGTGCACTGCTCGCATACAACTAATCTTAATAACCAGATAATGAATCATTCGTGCTACATTGTCAAAAAATTCTCAACCTTATTATCATACAATGAAAAGTAATTTAAAATATAAACTATTTAAGCCTACAAAATGTGTAAAAATTGAGAGTTGTTCCGGACACATAAAAAAATCGGTACTTGCACAAGTTCCTATCAAATGCAAAAGTGGCAGATTATTTAAATATACCCAATGATTTACCTTCGCGTATTGTCAGATTGAATTTGTAAAATTTCGGTCGATTTTATTCAAAATTTTGTAAAAAAATGTTATTTTAATCTTGAATATAAATACTACTTGAGATGTATGCTCTTATAATATTACAGTTATGGCGTGATTGTCCGTGAGAGATTTTCTCACACGTTTACTGATTCATTTATTTTTTCAATTTGGCTGATCAATATTTTCATTGTTTTTACTTAAATGTTATAATCTGTACACACGACCATTTCTGCCCTTTCAACCAAAGTTACAATGCAAGGTTTACCTACATCTATTTCGATGTGCCCTGTGTTGTCTATTGATGTTGTTTTTGTCCTTATTTTTGTCTTTCGTCGGGCTACTTAATGACAAATATTTCTTGGCATACATTGCCCTATTTTACTTTTTATCTCATTGACCTCTCCCGACAGGTGTTGCTTCAATGACATATTTTAGCTGCGATCGATGTTGCTCAACATTTTTATTCTCTTCTTGTACCCTGGTGCATTCAGCTGGATAACCCTGAGCATCGCCCAAGTTGGTACTCCATGGCCGTTGGGGAGCAAGGGAGTGACCTTGATATAATTTTTGTCAAGAATACCGCTTAAGTGCACGCTAGGGGCCTTCTTGATCTCGCTTGAGAGGGTGAATATTGTTCACCTCTAGTTGAAGACCCTCAGGCGACATCAAGATGTAGACAGGAATAAAAGCCCTGTCCTTGATAAACTGGAGTTTTCTATGTATCATGTGCGTTTTTGTCACATGTACATTTACTCCATATCATTTCATTTTTTCTACTTGTTTTTTAATCAAACTAGTTATCAGCTTCAAGTTTTCACGTAAATTCGTTTGTGCAGTCATTATTTAAAGTTTATAATAATATAAGGTTTCCTGAAACAATTACATTTATATTACCTTATTTTGCCTGCATGACATTGGAAATACAGACTGTATTCTCAACACACACTCTAATGGCTAGTACTCGATGAGAGTTTGCAGAATTGTTCCCGGGATGTCTTGCAAAGAAGTATCGTCCAAATGGCCATATACAGAAAATGGGTTTGCAGTGACTTCAGTGTTCTGTTATTTATACATGGCCACGACTACTAAGTATAAACGGTCAGAGTATAGTTTTAAATAGTAAACATTTTTAAGAGGGAGAGAAAAATGGAAACCAACATCCGCAGCCCTACAAAAGTCCCTTTTTAGTCGAAAACATGCAATGACCCCTTATACAAATGAATACCTTTTAACGTAAATATTTTGCATTTTCGAATATAAAAGTTAATTTGAAGGAACGAGAGCAAAGTTGCTGAAATGTCCAGTTCATCAAAAGCAACTTTAAATTTGTCTGAAAGGCCGCTTTGATAAAGGGTCCTATAAAAATGTTTTGCCTGGAATAAATTACTCACTTTGCTGTAATTGCCGAACTTTGATTTTAAATGTTTACTTACCCTTACTCGAAAGCAGTCCGAGTAATTGGAGGCTTCTGAGAGCATATAGTTTTACTTAATCATCAAAGTAAAGACACTAAGATATATGACACTTTCAGAGATATTTCCATTGTAGGATACCAATATAAATTTTACAAAATGAAACGAAAAAGAAAAACATTTTATCAGTCTTTTCTCCCCGAAAATTGACTTTAAACACCTAATTTTGTTTTCATTATTAGGTATACGTTGAAGTTAAATGAATCTTCTGTAGTGTCAAAAGATGTTCGATTTCATCAAATGCCAGACAATGGCCTTAAGCTTATAATGAAACCAGTTAGTGGTAAGTATCTTACCAATATACTGATTAAATACTAATTTATTTACCAGAAAACGCCTATTGCATTCATTTGCAGTATATATGTGATCTACTTTGGTATATTATTATCTAAACATTCCAACACCTGAATGTTTCGGAATATAGTATACAACAAGTTAACAAGGAAGTAGCGATAGAATGTTAGTTTTTTTTTGCATCCTGGTAAATTCCTGCAGATACTTACGTTAGTGCGAAATAATAAATAGCAATTGACAACTAATCACAGGTGCGCGCTGATCACACAGAGTACTCAATCACACTCCTCTACAAAAAACTAAATAATACTGATAATAATTTTATGATCGGTAGCAAAAAGTAAAAAGGGTAGAGTGGACCCCTTTTCAGGGCAAAACGACAGTAGAATACCAAAGGACCAAAGCACAAGATTACATAAATCAAAGTCCAGAGACAAGGCAAAAACAAGAACACTAAAAGACGGAAGATCAAAGACACTAAATGCCCACAAAACACACAAACACTACAAATGCAACACAAAAACTGAAGCACTAACAGTGTTAACTCTAAAAAACAGAGTGACATCAGGTACCCCGGAAGGGTAAGCATGTCCTGCTCTGTAAAAAGAAGAGTCATTGTCAACGCAATCTTGCAGCAGCACAATAATTGCTTCCGTACTGGATAGATCGTGATTTTATTTCACAAACATTTCCTTTATTACATTTTACTGTGCTTATGTGATCACTTAAATCCTACTGAAAGAAAGCCGGATAAATTAAATTCAGTTGAAAAATATAAAATATGTAATTTGTTTGAAAAACATCCATTCGATTTCATAATTTCAAAAAATAATGTTGAACATTGGAGATGAATAACTTTGAGCGTTTACTTTTAAACTTTTTTTTTTCAGATTTAAATTGAGGACTACATTGTCATTTAAATTCGTAATTGAGTGGACGGATGAACTTCTAGTGACTTTTGCATGTTGGGGTCAACATTCAATTCCAGATATTTTTGTCTACTTAAATGACACTTAATATGCTGATTTTACCCATTCACTGGTTTAGAGATACATGTTTATGCGAGATATGCACAAATTACAGATGGGTGCAGACGCAACGTTCCAAAAAGTGCACTTAAAGTGAACTTGAAGTTCACTTTTCAAGTGCACTTCGCGTTTTCTTAGCTGTCGCGAAGTTCACTCTTTTGGAATAGGTAGCTATTCCATGACAGCTATTATCGCGTTCACTAGTGAACTTCAAGTGCACTTGAAAGCTGTCGCGAGGATCACTACTTAAAACGAGGTTATCTTGTATATATATATAGTTAGATCGAATTTTAAGCGACAGCCGAGGGAATAAAAATATATTTCCAAGTAGCGTTCTTTTGGATAAGCAAATGCGAAAAAAAATACCAATGCAGTTATATATAAAATATTGTTAAATATAAAACATGTGAGATAATATTTTCCCGCTACAAAAATGAATATAGACGTGTATACTAAATGTTTACAAATGACCGAAACAA